>MU223519.1:4188187-4214900 GCA_018584345.1 Thuja plicata | reverse complement strand
AAGAGGCAGAGCAAGAAGGGAGATAGCAAATTAGCTGCAGGGGGAGTGAAGTCTAATCATCCTAAAGGATCAGAAAAAGTTATGAGTGGGGAGATTGATTTACCATCAGAGGAATGGATACTGGAAAGGTTTTTGGACTGGCACCCAGATCTAGAAGGTACTGGATCAGGTGAGTATCTTTTTGTGAAAGTAATTATGTATAGATTCCATGTTGTGAAATATGCATATACATTATGAGGCCTTTAGATCTTGTGTTACTGGGTACATTTGATTAATGCCCAGGTCAAGAAGATACAAACACATTGGCAAGATCTTTAGTGATGCATTTGAGACCTATGTTGATTGCATCTTGGAAAGCCAGAAAACAAGCCACAATGGCAGCAAATTCTGAGAAAAGGCGGCATGTTTTAGATAAACTACAGCAATATTTAGACGAGGTTAGTGTGTTTGTTATTCCTGGACATTTAGTACACTGTCACCTTGATTATTCAATTTCCTGTAAGCATGGGATGAGCAAAAACAAGGCATAGGTGATTGACAATGTTGTTTCATTTTTACTTTCAAGTTCTCCAGATGTGAAAATTAAAATACATCAATATTGTAGTTGGTTGTTTAACCTGTTTATGAAACTTTCATGTTTCTGGCATATTGTTTATCCATGTTAATATATGTATGTACTCTTCTTTCACCATATTTTATTATAATATTCTAATTCAATATATTGTCTGTTCAAAGACACACATACTTTGTGCGTAAGGACTTTACATGCACACACAATATTGTTTCCAGTAGAGCAGATAGATTTAATTTAATGAGAAGGAATGAGGATAATTACTGTAATTACCCAAGACTTCTCTCTTATTTTATGCATGAAAATTTACTGAGATCGTATCTTCTGTTTCCATTTTCCAGGCTTACATAAATTTTCAGTTATTTGAAAAGGCATTGGATTTGTTTGAGGATGATCCTTCAACTTCTGTGAGTCCTTTCTAAAATATATTTAATTAATAATACTTTTTAGTACTTGCTATGAACATGACGGGAAGACTTCTAATCTGCAATCTTAACAGGTTATTCTGCATAGGCATTTACTAAGAACTACAGCTACAGAAATGGTAGACATGATTCTGTCAACACTGGTAAGTATCTATGCCTTTGTATAAAAGGAGTATTCTATTTATAGCCCACAGAAAAACTAAGGTTGGATCAATACTGGGCATTATAAATTTTAAATTATGCAAAATTGGCAGTATTTTGTTCTAATGATTCAACTCTCTTCTGGGGGGCATCTAATTTAATGGAGACCAATTTCTTGGTAAAATTAGAGTAGTAATTCTTATTAGGAGTAGTTAATATTATTACTGTGTTAGGGCAGTGATTACTTGGGGTTTGTGAGGGTGGAGATGATTTTCATTGACTAGTGCATTTCCCGCAGCTGCAAGGGAACCTTGGAGTAATTTGGCGTTATGAACTTGCAGGTCTGTGTAAATGATATACTAATAAGTTCATAGTATATTTGTCATGTCTCCTGTTGTGTTTGAGTGGTGTGATTAGTCTTCTTCAAGTACAGTACGCAGCTATATTCTAAAATATCCACTTCTTTGCTTTATCACCAATTAGTCATGCAGTAACTATAATAAACAATAATAAGACTCGTAAGGTACTAAAACTTTTTTCTCCAAATAAATAGAATACTAGAGCCTCACTACATACTCCTGGTGTTGGAGCCGTGCTGTACTTGATGGAAGGTGTTGATGTTAACTAAGGTGATGCTTGACAGTAAATTTGTCCAGTTAAAATAATATTCCATGTTTGTAAATGCTATTGATAGATAACCAACTCATGTAGGCATCCTATATGAGAAAGGGGATTCTTGGATAGCATAACATTTATGAAAGTCAAACACCAGAAATCATCTGGCAGCGTAAAGTTTTAAGTTTAAAATTCAAAGTCACAATTTTCTTGGACTCAGGAATGACTCGGCAGAACAAAGAGTAAAGTTGACTTGCCCATTGACAAAATCTTTGAACATTAAAAGTTCATAAATTATTAAAAACTACTAATAATTTATGTTTACAGTTTTTTAACAGGCTAGGTTTAATGAAACCTTTTTGCATTTTGGCAAAATTTTTTTTGAGTGTTGAGTTGAGCTTTTGTTGAATTTTCAGTAATTTTGAATTTTGGTGACTTTGGTGGTTTTTAACCTGTCAACTGGTTTTCAGTGCGAGTCATAGGGATTTGCCAACGTTTGGTGCTGCTTTACAAGTTCTAGTATAATAAATTAGAGTTGAATGGAAATAAATATAGATATGACTATTTTCAAGGCTCTCTCATATGGATACAGTTGGATACAATATTCACAAATATGTATTGTCAATAGACTGTAATTTTTTGAACACAAATATAGGCTATAAGAGGAGATTTCCCCAACTTGAGAAAATCATTGCTACTCTATTTTAATAATATAAGATCATTAAAACAAACACATCGATTTCAAGATTACAAAACAAAGTTTAAGTCATGCATTTATAAGAACAATTTTTTTGAGCATTAATAAATTTGAAATTTATTCTAAATTCTAAATGTACAACATTATATTATAAACATTCATAAAAGTGAAATAATTTATTTTGGATTTGTTAAAGAGGGAAGCATGTCCTTTGCGCTTTTGATAAATTGGAACGAGAATTTAATGAATTCTAGGGTGTTAGATTATACTTCATGCTACATTTGCCAAAATACTAGCATATTCTACCTGCAAGAACTCACCTGGTCTGTTGGTGTAATGTCTCCTTTTTTTCGACTGCAGGAACTCGGTAGCCCCCCCTATAAACTGTAGTGTGCTTGGTAAACTATTTAATGTGACCGGTGACAATAGTGCGTCACGTCCTCCGGTACCACGTGGGTTGGGAGGAGACTGGGCCTTGTGACCTCGTGCTTCACCACAGGAAGCTCTCGCCAATTGAGCCAGGCCTCCAGCCTTTGTGTAACGTCTCCTTTATTTGGACCCTGAAAATATAATTAAATGATTAAAATTATGTTGTCAAAAATAAGTAAACTTCATGACGACTGATTTTAATTATTTAGTAAGGTCATAAAGTAACTAATTCTGAAGTTTTAGGCGACCTCTTTTATGTCAATGGGAAATTATAAGAGGGCCACTTCATATTTCCCAAGTTAAATTTTAAAATTATAAAAGAGTGAAATATGAAAAAGAGAGCGAAATGTGAAAAGGAGAATTTGAAGATTTTCTCCAGTGAGTTATAACAGAGCAGTGAGAGGCTCATTTGAAACATGACGAGTTTGAAACCCTTGTGGTTCTGGAGTTTGGATTTGATCCAGCTGAGCCTCTGGGGGAGGAAAACCCTCTTGGGAAGATTAGTTTTGGTGGTGAAAGTATCCACCCTAGCTGGTGTTTGGCGGATTCACTTGGATTTTTCAATTGATTTTCAGTGATTTAGTTTTCGAAAATTTGTGAAGTTTCATTCTGAGACAAATTTGCAGTGTAAGGAGGTTTAATGATATCATGGTATTGTTTCCAATATTATTTTGGATGCCATTTTAATATCTATTTTGTACTGGGAGGATTTTCAAAGGATTACATAAATTAAGGGAACTAATATTCTATTTGAGTTATTTTGAAATTTCATCTCATATGCTTTGCTTAAATTTGATATCCTTAATAAACTTGACCGATTGATTTGGAAGGTGTAGATTGAACATAAATCTTATATTCATGACATGAGTTTAAGCTAAGGATATGAATAAAAAAAGAGAGGCATTGGTCGACTCTTTCTCCATTTCCTTTCACAAGTCTCAGAGGAGTTGTGATTGCCAACACATTATTTGGGTGATTACAATATTGATTTAATTGGTGGAAGTGGAAATCGCTGATCAAATTCTAACTTTCCTTGGGAATTCAAAACTGATGGCTAACTATAGCTGGCCACCTGGAAGTGAAGAGGCTGTAGGGCATAGAAAGTGTGATCAGGGTTGCATGATTCTTTGAGAAGGGTCATCATGGTCAGGCGCCTTGAATACAAAAGATGTGGGGAGAATCTTATTCCTTGTGTGGGTTTAGTTTTTGATAAGTATCTTAATCCTCTCTTGTGGCATGAGGTTTCATCTATGGTAGGTGTGACCATTCTGACACCTCTCAATGAGATTACAAGCAAAGAGGCATCTCAATTGTTTTTTCTAACACAAGAGTCATGGTTATTGCTGGAAGTTGATGATAATAAAATATGCTTATTCAAATGCCTTGTTCATTGTGTAAGACACCTGTGCATGGGCATTTTGTCTCCTTGGGCAAATTCTTTGTGAAATGTGAGCCTTTTATCAGGTGTTTGGAATTGTTAAGGGATATGGGGAAGCTCCAACAACACTTCACTGATTGTGGCCCATTATTAGAGCAGTGAGGCATGGAGAACTTTGGTGCCTTGCAGATTAATTCAACAGTTTGAATCCTTCTTTCTTCTATTGAAATTTCTGAGCATTCCATTGGTATGTTGCTTCAGTTCTACTTCTGCTTGAGCATGGGCTAATAAACACGAGTCCATGCATTCCCTGCTAAGTTGCCAGTTCGGATGCGGGTTCAAAACTCGGGTGTGAAATGCGTTCAATTTTTTTTTCGGGTGGGTTCGAATTCATTTTGGGTTCGTCCATACAAAAACACACACACACACACACACACACACATATATATAAATAAGTTCCTACACCACTGTGCTAATAGTAAAGCAACATAGCAAAATGCACCACCATATATATTAACGTTTTAGTCCAAATGACATATGTTTTACCTTTTTGGCCTTTTTAGTGGTCTATCTTAGGGTTTGGAGGGTTGGATTGACTAATAGACCAAAGAAAACTTTAAAAAGTAAAAAAAAATCATTTTTTGGCCAAATTCGGCCTGGGTCCTGCTGCAGATTTGCAAATTCACCATAAAAACAGCAAAATTTGTGTCGGGTTTGTCTGACAGAGTTTGGGCAGACTTTTGCAAGAATATGATAAGGACTAGACTTTTGCAAGAACTGGACCAGACTTTGGGGTTGCCAGGGAATAATTTGGTAACATAGATTCCCTGCATTTTGGTTTGTTGCTGCAAGTCAGTTTTCAACACTTATGGCTTTTGAGCAAGAATCTTCTAGATATTGATTTTCTATTGTATTGAACATCATTTTATTGAGTTCAATGAGCCAGTACAAATTGGTGCTTGTGACAAAGGCTAGGTTATATTTTTTTCAGTTTGATTTGATAAAAGAAATATTGCACTTTCAGATTATGCAAATCATTTCTTGATTCATTGAGAGAAGAAATCTGCAACAATCAAATATCCAAATCATTTTCAAAGAAAACCTGTGCAAGCAAACTATAAGCAATCTGTTTGACACGATTACTAGGAAGAGTGAAATTTTTTGGGTTAAATTTAGTAGGGGACTTTCCAGCGGTATCAGAGTTAGTGATCTTGCCAGCTTGTTTGGGAAAGTCAGATTAATTTTCAGATTGAAGCATGGCATCAAATGATGGAGAGTGGTTGGCCAAAGTATTATATGAAGTAGGTAGCAAGCTTAGTATTCAATCTCAACAAATGGATGTTGTTTTCAACACCTTGAATGAATTAGATGGATGTTTGTGCATGGTAAAGCAGTCACTTTCAGATTTGTTGCAGATAGCTCTTGTTCTTATAGTGACTTCTTTAATGGAACAGAATGGAAGAATTAGGCATTCTAGATGTGTATAGAGCAGCAGTACATAGACTTTATGAGAGAGTTAGAGCCAAAATCAGAACTAAAGATGGTATGTCTGAGTGCTTTGGTAGTGACTTTGGTGTGAAGCAAGGGTCCCCGTTATGCCTCACTTTGTTTGGTCTATATATTGATAAACTTGAAGCTTGGTTAGACAGAGTTGATGGTGAGGGGGTCCATTTGGTGGGGTATGTGGTGACGCTTCTTTTATTCGCTGACGATCTTATCCTAATATCAAAAATGGCTCAGGGATTAAGAGAACATTTAGAGGTTTTGGGATGCTTTTTTCAGGAAGTGGGGATGTAGGTGAACATTACCAAGACAAAAATCATGATTTTTTCTTTGAAAAGAAAGGAGAAACATACTGATTTTCTTTTCAAAGGCAGCCCATTAGAGAGTGTGAAAGAATACAAATATTTGGGGATTGATTTCCATATAGGCACAGCTGGGAGACATGTAGAGCAAAAAGGATACAGGGAGGATGGAAAGCGTCCTATTTTCTTCAAAATAGATGTAGAAATACCGAGCTTCAGGACTGGAAAACCAAGGAAACTCTATTCGGTTTGCTGGTCACGCTGGTTGTTCTTTATGGCTGCGAGGTTTGGGGGGGCAGCATGACAAAGTGTGGGTGGAGACAGTTAGAGAGGATTCATAAGCACTTAATCTCTAGCAGTATCAAGGTCAAAGCTTCAGTGCCTTATGAAATTTTATTAGCGGAAGTTGCCATTTTCCGATTGGAAGCAACAACGATAACTCGGTTAATAAGTTATTTAAAGAAACTTGAAAACATGGATAACAAATGATGGCCCAAAATTACGAGGAAAGGTTTGGCTCGTAGGAAGAAGACTTGGATGAAACAAAACATAAATTGGTTGAGCACATGGAGCGTCAAGCTACAAGATTGTTCGAATACCCATATGAAAATAAATAAGTTTGTCATGGGTAAATTTCAGATTGCCATGTGGTCTAATAACATGGGTCAGAAAAAGATGCATTATATAGAAGTGTTTAACTCCTCCCGTGAGCATGGGGATAAGGCCTACCTAGGGGCAACTATTAAAGGTAAGCCTGGAGTGTTGGTGGCTCAATTGAGGTTGGGCTCGCATCATCTTAGATGCGAGACAGGTAGATGGAAAAGACCCAAAGAGGAGTGGGAGGAGAGGATTTGTAGATTCTGCGACAAAGGTGCGATTGAGACTGAATGACACTTTCTCTTCGAATGCACGACTTGTGAGGACATTCGGGCTCAGTATGAGGTCATCATGAAGGCTAGCAACATGTACAATTTATTTGAGGAGGGTATGATCAAGAAGATTGCTAGTTTGATTGTCAAGATTCACAACAGGAGATCGGATATGGAAAAGACTATGGAGTTAGTTTAGGGTTGTGATTCGTGGTCCCTTAGACTGATGTTCTCGTGGATGTCGTTAAAAAATCTTCATTCATTCATTCATTAAGTGAATGTAGGTGGTTGAGGCATTTGGATGATGATATAAGAATAATGGTTCCTTCATGTTTGAGTGTGATCACAAGGATTTTAGCATCTCAAGTTCCTTACAATGACAACACCATGGAGGAAGTAGTTCATTTGATGGTGGATAGTTTTCACTTTGAGAATCTTAATCACATTAGAAGTATTCATTACTCAAGAAGGGTTGCAAATTTGCAATACTTCAAATAGTTGCTCAAATAAGATTGAGTAATCTTATGCTAGACTTGGGACTGGATGACCTGATCTACAACATGTTTCATTATCTCTTGGTCACAATCAGGAACAAGCATGATAAAGATGTTATTGCAGCCATGAAGACCATTATGGTTCTGTCTATTAATAAGTATGATGTTGATTTCCAACTCGTATCTATGCTATTGGCTGTTTGGAAATATGAATTGTTTATTTCTTCTGTTGTTTATGAGTTGGTCAATAGTGTGTTCAAACAATGTGATGGAAAATGTAATGTCCCCATTTTCATGAGCATCAGAGTTCGAGGGATTAGCCTATTATTGTGACCCTTGTAGGCTAATTATTGTGGATAGACTGTCTTCTGAGGCAGAGGCTTGGTTAATGGAGGTTCTTGTCTTCTCTAGAATTCAGTTTGGCTCAGATTGGACTTCGTTTGGCTTAGATTGGACTTCGTTTGGGATTAGTTTCATATACTTATATTTATGATAAGTCAGATGATGATCGAGAGGGACCCTTTCTATTTTTGGTAAGTTAGTGGGTTGGATATAGAATAAAATGGTTAGCTTCCCGGTGTAGATAAAATGATGAAAAATTGATTAATCATGGAGTTATGCTTATTTGATTATTAACAAAGTGATAACTTTATTAATAAATTTTATTATGAGGTCATTTAATGTTATGTTATAAGTTATTATTATTTCATAAAGAAAGGGTCATTTTCATCATTAAGAGGGGGCCAAATTATTAATTAATTATCCGGCACAAAACCCAAAGTTTATTCATTAATGAGCAAATGAAATAATATTTCATTTAATTGATTAAATGTGCCTTTTTGCGATAGCATCGAACTTCATGATATAATATAAAAGCCAAAGAGAAGAAAGGGATTTCATTCATGACTTGTGTATTTTCTTTTGTTGGTGTGGAGAAGGAATTGAAACAAGGGTTTCAGTTTTTCAGCTTGAGGAATTGTAAATTCTTCACTGTTATAGCACTTTGAATTGGTTGCAAGATACCAGTGAATTGTGCTAGGCATTGGTCTTATCCAGATGCCAAGATTGTTTTTATTGTTTTAAAGCTCCATATTATTCCAAAACTGATTGCAAAGGGAAAAGGGCTTCATTATTGCAGATCCCTGTTAATTAAGAGATCTGTATTTCAGATTTAAGGCAGTGGCTGTGTATTTTTAGAGGCCACGACATTCATAGGAAGGATGGCGTTTGGGTTTCTAGAGGCACCTTTGTGTAGAGGCTGCCTCAATTTTGTGTTTGCATGTCTAGGTGTCAAAAAGATATACATTCTCAGTGGACTGCTTTTCATATTTGATGATCAGCAGTACATGCAATCAGTCCCAGGTTTTTATATTTTGCAATTAATTAGTTATTCACAGCATTGTTCATCATTGTAATTGAATTCAAATACTTGAATTGCAAATAGAGTATTTGTGCAGAGATACAAGGTTGCACAATAACTATTTAATGGAATGCCTTTGCTGTAGTTATTTATTTCAGCTAATATTAAATCATTAGACTGCATGCCAAGTGTTTGTGAAAATGTCCATTGGCTGTAAGCGTGTAGGTGCACATTTTACGTGTAGAAATCATATTTATGCATTCAAAAAGACAAAGAATTGCATTTGCATTTGAGTTCTTAGCCTAGTTATTTTAGTAATCATTTGCAAGCATTTAAACTTCATTTGAAACCATTCCAAGCAAGAAAAAACAATCTGAAAACAAAAGACAACAAGATAGAGGTTTCATGACAAGTGTTTGACAAAATTCCCTGAGCCTGAAATCAACAAGTAAGATCACATTTTAGCAAGGGAGAAGTTAGAACTTGTTGGGGTTCTTACAGATAATTCAAGCCTTACATGAATAAAGAATAAGTTGTAAATGAAGAGAATACCTTGCCTCATGATGAATGTGTGACAGATTTTCATGATGTTCCCTTATATTTGTATGCACATATAGACACCGAGGATGAGTGCAATGAAATTGACAAAACAACATTAAATACACATGTAGAACTACAATAAAGTTGACACAAATGCGGTGATAGTGGAATTCATTAATATTCTTTTTGATGTTGGGCATGAAGAAAACAATAAAGATGATGGTGATTCTTTCTTTCATATCAATTACATGGGAGGTATTTGGTTTGACTTCCAAAATGAGCTTATGGCGATAGATGTTGGTGAAATTCCTTTTGATACCAATGCTGTTCTTACTTTCTCAGGTGCCATGCATTGACCATGACAATTACAGAGCTAATTCTATTGAACACATATCTGATATTACTTATGTAATGTCCCCATTTTTAGCAGGTCCGTTGAGGTGATTAGGTCTTTTGGCGTGAACTTACTATTTATAGTAAGTCATAGTATGGGTTTGATTGCACACCGGAGCAGTGTTAACAATGTCAGATATGGTGTCTATGGCAAGATATTCGGATTGATGGACTTACTATTTATAGTAAGTCACCAGTTGGCCAGTTACTATTTTTGGATGACACCTTGGCACGCAGGTTCAGTTGACGCTCCTGGTTCTTGATGATTGGAGCTATTTGCGTATGATTATTTAATTAAGTTTACTTCATTAAATAATCATTTTTTGCCTAAGTCAATGATTGATTATATGAGGTCATTAAAGGTTGTATTATATTTATTCATATTGGAGTTATGAGCTTATATTATTATGCATTTAAGTGAAAAGTGTCACCTTGAAGCCACAATTTTGAGCCTTCTTGAAGAAGCTTTGGGGTATTATATGAAGAGTTTGAATTCTTGAAGGATTCATGTATGTTATGATTTTCGATTTGTTGTTCTTGGAGTCAAGGGTTCGAATTAATTCTGCAAGAAATTGTGAATTTCTTGTTAGATCTCTACACTTTGAGTCAACATTTTGGGTTGATGAATTGTGTCATTTTCAGCAAATGCGAATCATTCCAGCCGCTCATAGTATTAATTCATTGCAGAATAGCTATTGAATGTGTGGATTCGAAGAGTGGTTTGCAAATTATTAGAGTTGGCGTGAGTTTTTTCCAGCATAGTCGCCATCCATTTCCTAGCCGCGGTTTAATACGCCAGCATCTTCAGCACTTCCCACTATGAAAAGATTGGGAGAAACCACATTGCGTAGTGGATTGTTTCTAGCTTAATCTTGGGCGTAGACCTTCAATGTTAGCAGCCGCACTTCTGCATATTAGCCGTGGCCAGCATTAAGTTGGTGGAGAAAATAATCAGGTTATTATTTGTAATTCATCTATGCATTGTAATTTTGTAATGAGTAAAGTTTGAATGAGGGGTTTAGTAATTCAGATTTTTACTTTCCTTTGCAATTCATGTCATAATGTTCTTTTCATCAATTTGAATTGAAAAACTTAAAATCAAAAGCCATGCATTCCAAAATCAGTATTAAATTGCAAAAGAACACAAATTCCTTGTGATAAATCAAAATTTGGTGTCATTGGAGGGTTAGAGCAAGGCAGTCTCTTTACAGTGGTATCAGAGCAGTTTCCTGACATCCTGTGGGGTGGAATTAATTAGGCTTACTTGTTTGACTTGAATGATCAACACTCTTGCTTTAGTTGCAGTCATGGAAAACATGGAAACAAGTTATAGACAGTTTATCCGAGTTACGAAAGAAAACAAATGCCTTAGTTAAGGATATGGAGAAACGAAGGTAAACACTGGAAAGATTAAATGCGCCACTTTTAAATCCTGCAACTGTCAATAAAGAAACATACTACTTGCTTTCCTTGTGCAATAGGTCCTCTTCACAGGGAAGATATGAGGAGAGACGTGAGTTGTTTACAGGTGAGACATCCAGAAATCTCCATGTTGAGTTTTCAGCAGCTGCGGAGTATGGTGGAGATGTTCCTGTGCTTAGTGGATCAGCCACTAGTCCTATTTGCACACCTGAGGTGGAGGGTTTTGTGGGGACATGTAGATGTGCTTGTCTTGTTGGCAGATAGTGGTATTGGGTTTCAACATCTTGAGCCTACCAGAGTTGGTGATCAAGCTGGCGACATGTCCACTTCCATTGATGGCAGTCGTGCATTAGTTGGTAGTAGTATCAGCGATACAGGGTCTGATTTTATGGACACTGGTCCTTTATGTGAACCTGTTGATGATGTCGTGGATAGTGTGAGAGTGGAGGATGTTGTAGATACCACTAGGGATTCTGACACCGTGGATGATGGTGTTATTTTTTAGGATTGCGAGGAGTATTTGAGCTCTGACAACTCTGATGTTTATGACAACTGTCGCAGTGTGGAGTCAGTACAAGAGACTGCAGTCTTTTCTGGTACTAAGGATGTGAGCATGGAGCTACCTAGTGATGACACTCGGGATTGGAGTGTTACAAATGAGTCAGGTGACAAAAATTCATGCCACAGTGTAGATGATTCTCGTGATTACATAGAGTCATGTATGCAGCCAGAGATAACAGATGGGTCTCAGATAGACAATGTTGATACTAGCATGGGGATACCTCTGAGGTTGGGTGTGAGGATGATGTGGGCTGCAGTGTGTTTGGTTTTTTTATATCAGACATTTGGTGTTGACTCAGCGTTGTCATCCAGGGGTGGTGGGTTCCAGGATCCTTTTCTACAGGGACTCACGGATGAGGATGGGGAAGCATATGAGTGACAGGAGTTTGTTTCAGCTAGGGCTTCCACTCCTGCAGTTGAGGCGTTTGCAAAGGTACCCAGTAGTGATACCTCGTTGGTGGACATGTGTGAGTTTGATAGTGCACATGAGGAGAGTGATTATGATGTTACTTCTTCGGTGACTCATGAGGATGACTCTACCTGCAGCGAGACATGCTTGGTTTATCAGACCTTGGGAAGGACTCTGAGTTGTTAGTGAGGATGGGACCCAGGATCTGGATTGTCATGTGGTTACAAAGGACGAGGTAGTTGAGGATTGTGACGAGTCAGATTCTACAATAGTTTCCTTGGGGGTAGATGAGGATGAGTCCAATGTCAGTACTTAGTTTGTAGATGTGTGCTCGGATGATAGTACACATAGATACCATGATCTTGAGGGGAGTTTGTTGGACACAACGTCCTTCCATAGTGTGGACAAAGCAGTTGAGATTGTACATAGGACGCTCGTTGTGCAGGGTCATCATGTGACTAGCCAGTTGAGAGTCGGTGGGAGAGACATTACTTCTACTCTCGAGCATTTCGATGCCGCTCGTCAGCTGTTGGTTGTTTATAGTTGGGGTGCTCCTATGGCAGATGAGCACGATGGTGGTTACCTTTCCTTGACAGAGGTTCATTCCTTGCAGGAAGCTATCAGGATTTTGAGGCAGAACTATGTACAGTTTGTAGCCAACTGAGATCACCTAGTTGAGTGGGGGAGTACGGCATATGAGGCACTGATGGACAGAGAGGAGGAAGTGAGCGAGCTTACTTGGGAGCTCACAACGACTTCTGAGGTTTTAGAGGGCACTCAGTTGGCTCTCTAGGAGTCGCAAGGATGTTTAGTTGAGGTGACTGTGGAGTTGGCGAGGATTCAGTCTTTGCCAGCCATAGATACAGTGCAGTTACATATAGTAGTGGTTGGTGGTGAGTCAGCTTCCACCGTAGGTAGTGATGGATGTGTTGGGGATACAGTAACATCCATCCTTGAGACGATGCAATAGATGCAGAGGAGGTTAGGGCATCAGTGGAGGGCAATAGAGAGAGTTTTGTGGTATCCAGTTTTCTAGTTGTTAGCACGATAGCAGATGATACAAAACAGGTTTTTGGAAGTCCTATGGCAGCTAGTGTGGATTTGTCGAAGAGTTGTGTGCCAGTTGCTGACACCACTCCCTTTCATTCCCAGGACAAGGACAGGGTATCATCTGGTTTGGAGGCTAGTTCTCATGATGATTTGTTTCCTTCTGTTGGAAGCAAATCTATTCCTCCTTTTCATACAGCTGATAGTGATAGGCAGTTGGTAGGGTTGTAGGTTCAGAGAGATCAGCTATGGATTGCAGGGGAGCAGGTTGATGCTGCTTCTTATAATTTCTACTGCACAGAGTCGTTCATGGAATACTTGCTAGAGAGTCCGGTTTTTGCAGGAGGGTCCTTTCTGAGCTTCTGAGGGTACACTCATCCGGGGTTCTCGCGATATTCAGATGTTAGTGGGGAAGATTGCGAATACCTTGACTACAATGCTCCCTCATCGAGATTTCATGGTTGGGTTTGCTGAGAGGGTTACCCAGGATCCAACTCAGGCAGTTTTTCAGAGTCAGAGATTGGAGCCATCTCTGGATTCTCAGTTGGTTTTTGATGAGCATCTGACAGGGATTGGAGCTTTTCACCATGATTACACAGTGAGGAGCACTCATTACTTCTCTTTTGAATCACCGGTTGAGGACTTGTTTGCGCGTCGATGTAGGTTGGCTCCCAAATTATACCATTCTTTTTGGGATGGGTTTACTCCATCAACAGTTGATGGGGTTGGTTATTGCAAGCTAGCAGGAGGTGACTTGCAGGGTCAATACATCTAGGATGCTTTTGCAGTGGATGGATATCTGGATTGCGAGAGTACACAAGGCATATTGGCAGGGTGTGTAGGGAGCTCTGGTTTGTTAGATAGTTTTGGATATCCATTTTTCTTTGTTATGGATGGCTGTGAGTTTCATCTCTATTGGGATCCAGGTGATGACAGGTTTAGCACTGTAGATTGTGTAGGTTTCTATGATTGTCATGATGACAGTGTGTTTTGGTTAGCTCAGTGGGTGGTGATTTCATCACAGGAGTTTGCAGGTGATCACAATGACATTACTCTATTCTATCCTTGGGATCTGGGTGGACTTTTATGTTTTGTTTTCTGAGATTGCTTGGGGACAAACAATTTTAAGGAGAGGATTGTAATGTCCCCATTTATAGCAGGCCTGTTGAGGTGATTAGAAGGTCTTTTTGTGTGAACTTACTATTTATAGTAAGTCATAGTATGGGTTTGACTGGACATCAGAGCAGTGTTGACAGTGTCAGATATGGTATCTGTGGCAGGATATCCGGATTCATGGACTTACTATTTATAGTAAGTCACCAGTTGGCCAGTTACTATTTTTGGATGACACTTAGGCACGCAGGTTCAGTTGATGCTCCTGGTTCTTGATGATTGGAGCTATTTGTGTATGATTATTGAATCAAGTTTACTTCATTAAATAATCATTATTTGCCTAAGTCAATGATTAATTATATGAGCTCATTAAAGGTTGTATTATATTTATTCATATTGGAGTTATGAGCTTATATTATTAAGTATGCATTTAAGTGAAAAGTGTCACCTTGAAGCCACAATTTCGAGCCTTCTTGAAGAAGCTTTGGGGCATTATATGAAGAGTTCGAATTCTTGAATGATTCATGCATGTTATGATTTTCGATTTGGAGTTCTTGGAGTCTAGGGTTGTTCAAATTAATTCTGCAAGAAATTGTGAATTTCTTGTTAGATCTCTACACTTTGAGTCAGCATTTTGGGCTGATGAATTGTGTTATCTTTAGCAAATGCGGATCATTCCAGCCGCTCATAGTATTAATTCATTGCAGAATAGCTATTGAACTTGTGGATTCGAAGGACTGGTTTGCAAATTATTAGAATTGGCGTGAGTTATTTCCAGCATAGTCACCATCCATTTCCTAGCCGCGGTTTAATACGCCAGCATCTTCAACACTTCCCACCGCGGAAAGATTGGGAGAAACCACATTGCATAGGGGATTGTTTCCAGCTTAATCTTGGGTGTAGATCTTCAATGTCAGCAGTCGCACTTCTGCATATTTTAGCCGCGACCAACATTAAGTTGTTGGAGAAAATAATCAGGTTATTATTTGTAATTCGTCTATGCATTGTAATTTTGTAATGGGTCAAGTTTGAATTAGGGGTTTAGTAATTCAGATTTTTACTTTCCTTTGCAATTCATGTCATAATCTTCTTTTCATGAATTTGAAGTGAAAAACTTAAAATCAAAAGCCATGTATTCCAAAATTAGTATTAAATTGCAAAAGAACACAAATTCCTTGTGAGAAATCAGAATTTGGTGTCATTCGAGGGTTAGAGCCAGGCTGGCTCTTTACAACTTATGGTAATCCACTTTTTGAGTTGGATGGAGTTATTTTAGATTCCAATGATGAAATTGGAGTTAATCATATGATTTGGGATTTGGGTGTAGCTTCTAGTAGTATGGTGTTGAGACAAGACTGGAGTTGTGGGCCAAATTTGATTTACACATTTTTTGTCCACTTCCTAATCGGTTTTCTTGAGATTGTAGTGCATGGCATGCAGATGAGTGGGATTCCCTCTTTTGAGTATGTAATGTTCGTACTTCTAGATTGAGTCTTTAATGCTGGGACCTATAACACGTGTTAGTACTTAGTAGATAGTAAAAATAAACATATATATATATATATATATACACACACACACACACACACACACACACATTAATGCAATAAACTACACATTAACCCCATGCTAAACCCAACTAATCCTTAGGAGAATACTTCAATCTTATTGCCTAACCCTTTGATGAGAAAAATTCTCAGCTAAGCAACCATCTTATGGAGAGTATCTTCCTAAGGCATCTTGGGATCTCTATAAATAATAAAAACCATCAACAATTAATGCTTGGAAGAGATCCCACCTCTAGCCAAGTCTCTTATCTTTTACATATGCATATGATTAACCACTACAATATATATTGCCTCTAGTGAGTATAATAATCTCTTTGGCATTCACCTGAAATGCACCCCCCTACCAAGCCGTAGCTTCGTCTCTAGATTCTCTAATTGATAATTATCTCTGAAGTAATTATCAATCTCTAATTCATAATATCTCTGGATACTTTGATGAACTATTCCTAATAACACTACAGGTGTGAAAGTCCATTATAATCACCAATTTTCAATAATAAACTCAATATCAATTATAGCGATAACTCTGATACCATATTTTCAGAATATGTATATGAATGAAGTATTTATATAAATATAAACATTTATATAAATACTTCTGATAACAACTTATGGATTACCATTTATCTAGCATTTATCAATTTCTATATTAAGAGTAACGGTCTTAGATCATAAAACCTCTGCGATGAATATATACAATCAAGGTGGGTGTCACTGTTGGCAAAAATCCAATATCGCCGAGTGTGCTTACATTGATGGTAATCGATGCCTGTAACTTACGCTGCTTATTCCGCCTTTTTCTTGCAATGTTTATTTGCTATTTCCCTTGGCCAACACAGTATTAAGGCGTCATTGAGTTGGAAGTATCTTCCTTCGAAAATCTAATGTTCGTTCTTTAATTATGGTAAGTTCGCTGAGTTTACTGATGCGTTTGGTGTCACTGAGTAATTGCTATTTTTTGTTTATCTCTTGGTTAGCTGAGTCAGGTCTCTTTCCTCTCTTTTCTTCCTCTGTGGTTCGGATATTATAATTTTCTATAACGTTATATATCTCTTCTCCCCTGCTGAAGCGATCCCATTGTTGTAGAGTCACAACCTTAGAGTATGATTCATGCCTTTCCTGCTTCCGTCATTGCTTCATGCATATTGTATTTGTTATTTAATAATTGTTTCTTGTTAGTTAATGTTCCATGGATGCTTATTTCTTTAAATATTATTATTAAATTAGGAATGATTTATTTAAATATTATTATCAATCATTATAATTATTATTGATTTATTTATGTATTTCTCTCAATCAACATATATTAATTTCATAATTGTATAAAAAAATTACATTTTATTATTCTAGTGGAGGGTCATCACAGAGTAGTAGTCAAGTATTGTATGTGTGAGTTCAGTTGGTAGAGTTTACGAGTAGATAGATTGTGAGCTATTACAGGTTTTGGTGTACATGGCTATGAAAGTTGTTCCTGACTCGGTTCATATATTTATTGCTTCCACCTTAGTGAGAGATGAAAACTGTAGTTACTTCTTGGAGATGTCATGCATATCTTTAGATGATTATTTGTGGATTGTAGTGGGGTGGATGTGTTCGTGTGACTGCAGAGGTATTCCCTGGACAACTAATTTCAGAGATGGTTTGGTTGACATCATTTATGCTAGTGCCTTGACAGTACTTGATCAGTTTCATTCACAAGACACCTTGAGAAAATTTCTTGAGATATATGTTCCATGGCTAAGAAGATTTCTTTTTCCATAATCCAAGATTGAGTTTGGGTATGATATGGACTTTAATGAGATACCTTGGCAGGATATGTTTCCAAGGTAATGATTCCCACCCTTTCGGGTATTTCAATTTAGAATTTGATGATGAGCACTTTTTGGGATTCTAGGAGGGGAGGGTGTAGTTTGGACATGAGATTTAGATTGTTATAATCAAATTGGTGTAGTGTCAGTGTGATGGCCCTTTTCTAAAATTGTCTTGGCACCCTGGGATCAGTTGGGATTCAACAATTGTTTTGTGAGTTGGCTTATGATGACTTTCATGAGCTTACTCCTATGGTGTTAGGGTTTGAGTTCTTCAAAGGGTAATTTTCTGTGGAGTTGATTGAGTTTGTACAGTATTGGATTGGTCTTTCTACAAGTGTATTCTCAAGAGATCTCTTTTACTGGTGTTTAGCAGGACTGATTTTTTAGTAGATGGCACTACAAATCTCTAAACCTTGAGACATGGGAATTTCTATGATGGAAAGATTGTACGACAATGGATTGCTTTAGAGCGTAAGAGAGCTTGACAACTTTTTTTATTCGATTGCATTAGATTAATACAGAGGATGTTTGTTGGAGCATTTTATGGGTATTGGCATGTAGGTTCATGTTTGCTTGAGGGAAAGCAATCTTTGGGAAGGTAGTGTAATGTACCCTTTATTTGGATCTTGGAATATAATTGAATGATTAAAATGTCACAAAAAATAAGTAAACTTCATGATGACTAATTTTAATTATTGTATAAGACCACAAAGTAATTAGCCTCTAAGTGACCTCTTTTATGTCAATGGGAAATTATAAGAGGGCCACTTTGTTATTTCCCAGGTTAAAGTTTAAAATAAAAAAGAAGGGGAAATATGAAATAGTGAGGGAAATGTGAAAAGGAGGATTTGAAGATTTTCTCTAGTGGGTTATAAAAGAGTGGTGAGAGGCTCATTTGAAATATGTTGAGTTTATTCTTTTTCTTTGTTTGAAACGCTTGTAGTTGTGGAGTTTGGATTTGTTCCAACTCAGCCTCTAAAGGATGAGAACCCTCTGAGGAAGATAAGTTTCGACGGTGAAAGATTTCACCTTAGATAGTGTTTGTAAATTATTTTCAATGCTTGATGTTTGAAAAATTGCAAACTCTCATTCTGAGAAAAATTTGTAGTGTAATGAGGCTTAATTATATCATGGTATTATTTGCAATATTATTTTGGATGTTATTTTAATATCTATATACTTGTGGTATGGTTTTGAAAGGATTTTATAAACTAAGGAAGGTAATATTCTATTCGAGCTATTTTATAATTTCATGTCATACGACTTGCTTGAGTTTGATTTCCTTAATAAAGTTCGACGATTGATTTAGAAGGTTTTTTTATATTAGAGTATCAACTGGAAATAAGAAACATAACAGTTATCAGGACAATCAGAGTTTTGTTGCTGCAGTCACCAACTAACTATACCTTATACAAGATACCTACAAAAAGCCTATATACAGAGCATGTGTAGCTCCCTTAAACAGATATTGTGTATCAGATATACAAAAAAGGTATTATAACAGTTCAGCTAAGAGTCTTCCCATCCATTTGTGTTAACCTTGGAGTCTGTATTGTCCCATCCAATGTTTCTATTCCTTTGTTCATGGCTGATCCAGCTGTCATTGTCAGCTTTGTTTTACCATTCTCTGTTATATGTTTCCTCCTGGGTGTCAGTCATGTTTCCTTCATCTTCGTTTGGAACCTGGATGTTCAGATGACTGAGGTCTTGGGCTCGGTCGTTGTTGCTTTCTTGAGATACTTCAATATATGTGGATGACTGGATGTCTTCTTTGTATACAATCATTACACCATCCTTTACTAGGGATAAAAGTCTTTCTTCTGGTACTTCTATCCTTGCAGATACCTATGAAAAAATATGAAGATGTGTGAGTTTAATATAAAACTCAGTAAGATCCCGTTTTCTGGCTTGGAAGATCTCCTCATTCCTCTTTTTCCAAATGACCCAAAGACCTTCAGCAGTTAAGGTAAACCACAAATTATTTATTTTACAGTCAAAGGTTTCCACAAAACCAAAAACAACTTCATGCCAAGAGAAAAAATTATGACGATTCCACAAAATAGGATAACCCCAAAAACTGGCACAAACTCTTTTAGCAAATTCACACTAAAAAAAAGGTGTTCAAAAGTTTCAGGGCAACTGCAAATGGAACAGCAAATACTTTGTTGACCACACTGAGAAAGAAAAGATCCAACAACAATTTTCTTAAGGAGGAGCAACCAATAAAAAAAGATAACTTTAGGTTCGACCTATGAGTGCCAAAAAAAGCCAAAGATAAAGTGTCATTTAGAGGTAGTCCAGTTAAGATTCGAGTTTTTATTAATTCTGTTGATAATTCCTACATCTTCCTTAAGCATATCATATATTTGCTTACAAGAGAAATCACTCAACTTGATGCCATCAGCCCATTTCATATGGTCAAACATCTGCATAGAATTCAACATTTTACCAGGGAATTGCCTTCCCACAACTTTAGATATCAGAGTATAGGTTTTTTTCTGAGAATTTGGAATATTAAACCTATCCCTGATATCTTCCTAGGATCTCATTTGGTTATCCATCAATACATCCTGTATGAGAGAAATACCTTTTTGTTGCCAATTTTTAGCAGAGCAGCACTGAGTCAATGCAAGAGGTTTACCATTTAAGTACAAACCCCACCAAATAGATCTATCCAAAACTGCAAAAGAAGGATTTTTCCCAACAACATTTCTTGAACAAACCTAAGCCCTAACTTGGCACCATGCCTTCCAAATAGTATGGAGCACCTTGGATCCAAATACTGGAATCTCAAAGTCTCCAAACACAATGTCATGTAAGGGGATATCTTTCCTGGTCTTACCTTTTTTTATACTTGATTTCTCAATGTTATTTCTTACCAAAACTTTCCAAGGCTCATTCCCTCTCAGGGCCTTAAGGATCCATTTAGCTGCCAGAGCAAGCGCTTGGGTCTTTAGATTCCTCAGACCCAGCCCTCCCCTCTTTTTTGGAGTACAACACCAATCCCACTTGACACAATGCCTCTTCCTGTTACCTGTCCCATCAGACCAAAGAAAATCCCTCAGAATTTTTTCTAATTTGTTGATTTGACTGTTTGCCAGCATCCAAGATGAGGCATAATACATTGCATGAGAAGAAAGAACCTTTTGAACAACTTGAGCTTTGCCAGCTAGAGACAACAAATGTGATTGCCACTTAAGATCTTTGCTCTCGATCTTTTTATAAATCCAAGCCCACATATCATTAATAGAAGGGTTGATGGCAAAGGGTATACCCAGACATCTAACAATGGTAGAAGGTCCTGACCATTGCCACTCTCTATTTACTAGCCAGCTAGGTGGATCCTCTGTCCATCCCAACATATTAGACTTGTGAGGGGCTATTTTGGCTCCTGATGCCTTGCAAAATACTTGGAGTCTTCTAAGAACATTGTCAAAGTTTTCTTCCTCCAGAGCTAAGAAGAGGGCAGTATCATCAGCAAACTGTTCAACTAGGAGCTCCTCATTATTGGGTAAGTGGATCCCTTTAACAGGTGGGCCAAGCTCTGAAGCCTTGAGAATAAAGGACAGGGCATCAACAACAATAACATATAGGGCAGGAGCAAGAGGGCACCCTTGTCTAATAGACCTTTCAAGGGGGATGTGGTCAGATAATTCTCCATTGACATCAATCACAGTTGAGGAGTCCTTAAACAAAATACTAACCCATTTGCAAAAGTATTCAGGAAAACCAAATGCCTCTAGAATTTTGAGAACAAAGTGCCATTCAAGTCTATCGTAAGCTTTTTCGAAGTCAAGGAGGACCATGACCACATTCTGATCATCCATTTTGGCCCAGTGCATAGCTTCCCAACTAGTAATGAGATTATCCAAAATATACCTTCCTTTTATAAATCCAGTTTGAGTGATTGACACTACATTTTTAAGAATATCACTAATTCTTCTAGCCATTATTTTAGCAATAATTTTGTAAGAGATATTTAATAAAGTGATTGGTCTCCAATTCTTAAATTGTGACTTATCACCATCTTTGGGGAGGAGTTTGATTAAGTCTCTGTTAATACTGTCCCCCAAAGACCCTGCTTCAAAGGCTTCTTCATACACTTCTAGCAATTCACCAGAGATCCATTCTTTATTTTTTTGTAGAATTCAGGAGGCAGTCCATCAAGACCAGGGGATTTATCATTAGCTAGTGACCCTATAGCTTCATCAATCTCTTTAATGTCAATCTTTTGTTCAAGAACCATGGCTTGTTTATGGGATACCTTCCTTGGAATTAGTTTAATGCACCTGCTCATACTTTCAAAATTCTCTGTTTTCTGTTCTGAAGAGAACAATTTCTTATAAAACTCAACAAAAGCCTTCAAGGTATCTTTGTTGTTGTTGGTGACTCCACCTTCTATCTGAATGCCAGTGATCTCCTGCCTGTTGTGTTTAGCTCTGATCAAGTTGAAAAAGTATTTAGATCCTCGGTCTCCATCTTTAATCCATCTAGCCTTGGCCCTAACTTTTTGTCCTTGGATTTTCCTTAAACTGGCTTTGGTGCTAATGAGTGCTTGCTCAAGTTCTTGATCATTACCTTTAGCTTGAAGTTGGGTTTCTATTAGATTGAGTTTACTCTGAAAAACATTTTCTTCTTGATTCCTGTCAATGGCTTCCTTTGTTCCTACAATTTGAAACAACCTTCTCCATACCTTAACCAGTTGGTCCCATTTGCCCCTTGTAGAGAGAGCAGAGTTGCAGAACTTAGAAAGAGTGGTAGCAGTTCGAATGGCTTGGAGGGAGTCCTCATTCTCTAAAAGGGAAATGTTTAATTTGAAGGTGCTCTTCCTTTTCATATTGAGATCCTGATTAGACTGGGTATTATTGGTGATGCAAACATGAATGACAGAATGATTGGATAAAATAGCAGGGGTCACTTCCACAGGATTATGGCCAGGATGAAGGGTTAAACCAAACAAAAACTGATTAAAATAAATCCTGTCAAGCCTGCAGTATACCCTATTTTTACTGACTTGATAATTGCACCTGGTGAACCAAATATTATTGTACTCTTGCTTCATATTTTCCAGTGGATCACTGATTTGAAACCTTCTCTTGAATTTAGCCTAGAAGGAAAATTCATTCCCCTTCCACATATGATTGTTACCTCCATATTTGTCTTGTTTACTCTCGATTATGTTGAAGTCTCCCATAAAGATCCATTTAGCATCTGGTAAGTTATTTGATAACCAATCCCATAATTGAGCTCTTTCTCTATAGTCGTTGGGTGCATATATGTTACAAATTCCCACCTCTTGGTTATTGTCTTTGAATATCCCCCAGATAACCCTTTGACAAGGAGTACCTTTAGAGGTCATCTTATCAGCCCAATTATTTCATATCAGAATGGAAACACCTCCTTTTCCTCTATCATGTCTTGAAATTTGCAAGTGACTTTGTTCCAGATAAATTTGAGAGTGTTATGGGCATGGTATCCAGTAACCTTGATCTCTTGAAGACAAATAAAATCTTTCCTGTGAATTTTATTGCACCAATTTCTAACAATCTACTTTCTATCAGGCATTTCTAACCCCCTAACATTCCAACTGTGTATGTGCATCATCATAGAGTTTTGGGGGTATTTTGGTTCTTGCATAATCTATTAAAACACTCTGGAATCTCTTTACTTTTGATTTTGAGATTTTTCCCACTGTTTCTTAGACTATTGCTTCTTTCATAAGTTATTTTTTTTTAGATACCACTTCTACAAACCCATCCTCATCTTTTCCTTGTTCACTACGAAGTGACAAAGTGAGGCTGTCATCAAGGGAGACAATGTCTTTACCATGAGAGTTTTGTTCCATGATTCCTTCTTCACATTGTTTTTGCAAAATATCAAAAGGCATGTTGTCAAGGCAGACCTCGCCCTGTTCAACCAATTGTTTGTTTAATCCTATTAAAGCATTTTTATTTTTGATTTTGGAGAGGGCTATTTGTTGAGCATTTTGACAGGGGGCATCATCTTCATTGACTTTCTCTCTTGGTACAGGAATGTATTGAGGATGACAAGCAAAGGGATTCTGAGTGTCTTTGTTTTGAACAGCTATGTGGATTTCAAACTCATCCTCGAAGAGAGGATTAGACAAGGACACAATTTTGTTCGGATGAGAATCTAGGGTTTCTCTTGCACTGTCATTGTTACCTTCTGGGCTATTAATATCTTGATTCTTGTTAATATTACTGTCCTCGTTTCCTTTATTAGAATTACCATTTGACTCATTGCTCTTATTAGTTTTGATATCATTATTGTTATTCATGGTGGGAGGGTCTTTCTTGTTCATATTATCTTCATTGAACTTTTTCAGAACATTTTTCAGCAGAGGGCAATCTCCTCTATTATGGCCATTGAGCTTGCAGTGAAAACAAGCTCCAATGTCTCCCAGTTTGATTATAGTCCAATTCCATTTGTCTCCTTCAATATCAAGGTCATTCGGGAAAACAACCTCAGGATTAAGGATAACCAGGGCTCGAGCATTAAGGTGGGTTAAGGTGACCTTGGCTTCTTGAACTTGAAGGACAAAACCGAGAGGCTTGAGAAGGTGGGGTATAAATTGCCAAAACTTGGGTTGAACATTTCTAAGCTCTACCCAGGATGGAGAAGAGCGGGCAATAATATTCTCAGAATTGCAACTGGGAGACCATGGGAGAGCCCTGAACAAAGTTTGACCTACATTCCAATACCCTTTATTTAAAACTTTATCTTGCATAGCATGGTTTTTGAAAAAAATGACAGATAAACCTTTTTGAACCATACGACTAAAACTAACATTTATACCAAGCTTTTTTCCCCAGATATTACCAATCTAGTCATCCAAAAATTTCCTTGCAGGAAGAAACTTCATATCCATACAAACAAAAAATATGGCAATATTTTTTAACCGAGATTGTTTAGTTTTTATAGCATTTACCATGTCTGCATTGGAGAAAGAGTGAGGACCTTAGCACCAGGCGACAGGGTCTTACCTTCCTCTCCACCATCCTTCTCCCCTCTGCAATAATCTGCTGGGTATTCATTACTTTCTCCTCTTGGTCGATGTCCATCGGTTCTGGGATATCTTCCTCCATTTTCATTAACCACTTCAAACTGCGCTGATTCTAGTAAAACCGTTTTCTCCGCCACAATTGCTTTGTATGAAGGCTTGTTCGCAACACTGCCACCATTATTATCCTTTCCTTCTTCCCTTTTATCACCATTTTGCCTGTCTTTTCCATCATAAATTTCTCCTACGGCCATCACAGCAACTCATGGGAGATCAAACCAAATCCTACCACTAAATGGTCTTCATTTTAGACAATAAATGGCACTCGCACTCAAGCCAGAGCTGAGGCAAAGGAAAATAATGAAACAGAATGTTAAGCAGAACAACCACACAAACACAACAAAAGGAAACCACGGAAAAGAAAAAACCGGAGACAAGACAAACACATAAAATAAAGAGAAAAAAGGGGTGTTGATGTTTTGTATATAGCTATGGTGAGGGTCATAAGTGTTGACATAGGAGACCATTGCACATTCTATTTGATCATCCTCTCTAGCTAAGAGGGAGTGTTAATGTTTGTAGCTTCAGTCGTATGATCATTAGACTAGATATAATATATGTTGATTAATAATAATATATTATATTATTATTAATCATATAAAATTTAATATTCAATATTAAATTATTATATTATTCTTAATTAATAATTTTTTGATGATACATATAAGATTGATTAAATTATAATTAATGGGAAGAGGCATGTCCTTTCTTATAAATAATAATGAATAGACATATCCCATGAAGGGACATTTCTCTCCTAGCTTCATTCCCAATATAAATGAAAGAGGGATTGTTGCATTTGGAAAACACATACAACATAGAGTGTTATTACATTTGCAGCTATCCTAAAAACTTAACATGGTATCAGAGCCAGACTGCTAATGTGAGAGAGTAGTTTGTTGATGGTGAATGTGTGACTGTCTCAGAAAATACAGTCTCGGTAAAAAGACCATAGCTCACAAATCCACTGTTGGATTTTGCTACATTTCGGATAGGGTGGCGAAAAACTAATTTCAAAGAATCTCACCGAAACGATTGGAAAGAAAGTGTGTGGTTCAAAAGTTATGACGGAATGTGTACGGGTCTATGTGAAATTCCTGAAAGTGACTTTCATTAAAGAGATATATTAATTTGTTATGATCGTGGTCACGCATTAACAAAGAAGCATGAATTCAAGGAAGTTTGTCTCTTTCTAGAAAGAAAGAATCAATTATAGAATGTCAACTCTCTTGGAGAAATCAAGTCATTTCATAAGAAACATGAGAATTGTTCAATGATGTAAGAGTGGGAATTGTACATTGTGGGGGGAGAATAATAACCAATTTTACATTTCCAATTGAACCATTCTTAGTGGGGAGATATTTCAAAGGGGAGATGTCTTTCAAATAATCTGAGAAGGTGTTTTATGATTTGATGTATATGGACCTTCACTGAAGCAACTTGTGTCAAGGATGTTGATGTGCAGATAAGTATTTATTATCCTTGAATGTAACATTAATCTACTCATTGTAGTATTTCTCTTATTTGTATTTCTATACGTACTATAAAAGCTATTTGCCTTGATCTTTTTAGAGTATGATCTGGCATGAAAAGGAGAATTGACGTCAAATTTAAATGGAGTCTGAAGCTCCATCAAAAGCATCATTGATGAGGAGATTAGATGATTGATATTCAGAGGGAGTTCGAAAGTCCACGTGTGACTATATGATTTTAATGGGCCTGCCTCCTGTATACATCATAAGTGACGACTTCCAAATGATTATCATTTGTATTTGCAGAAGTTATTGGAAGGTGACGACCTTACAATAACTTAAATCATGATATACATTATTTATAATGTTGAAACATATCATGAATAATTAAAGCAACAACTAAGTGTTAGATGTCATTAAATTGACGGTCTATGAGTTGTTTGCATAAATATATCTTGTAAAGCAACAACTAAGTGTTAGATGTCATTAAATTGACGGTCTATGAGTTGTTT
>MU223519.1:4163029-4179654 GCA_018584345.1 Thuja plicata | reverse complement strand
GATGTAAATGTACTTGCCAGTCTGGAATGATTAATGAAAGTATTTATTATTCTATGATATATTCTGTGTTTATTATATTTCCTGTACTATGTCTGTGCAATACTAAGTTTACCCCAGCGGGCAAACAAACGTTTGGTGTTTTGGGTGGGGATTTTGGCCCAAAATAAAATTAGGCCTCCTAGTTAAAATATATATTGAACAAGTATAAAGAGAAGGGCACTTAATTGAATCCCATAGTGGCTCTTGTTGAGGGATTGAATAAAGGTGAGTTCTATATTTATTTCCTTGATATTGTTATTGTCATTCATAGACAAGTCTCTAAATAGAAATGTCTTTGATTAGAATTTTTTTTGGCCCTAGGCCAAATGTTAATTTAGCTCTATCTTGGGTCAGATAGAGGTGGCTAACTGAAAGACAATTGGATCTTGAGGCTATAGCTAGAGGGTTCTTTTCCTTTTCATTTGTTTGTCAAGACCTCTGCACTATCGTAGTTGAGGGCCATGGTTTTGGGGGAAGGCTAATTTGGTCCTCAAAAAGCGATATCTTGGATTTGATTCTTCAAAGGAATCTTTTAATGTAGCCCTAGTTTGGGTTTGGCTACCTCGATTACCTATGGAGTTTTGAGAAGAAATCGTTAAGTACATAGCGAGTTCCTTTTGTTAGCTTTTTGGCCTTCATCGTGTCTATTGCTAGAATTCATGTGTTTATAGACAATGATTTTTTTTTTACTTTGAAGTTAGGCTTATGGAATAGGATCTTGAATTTGAAAATTCCTTTGCTTGTTTTAAATGCAAGAAAGTTGGCCATTTGACAAAGGAGTGCCCTTTGAGTTATATTGTATTTAAAAAAGAGAAAAGGTGGATTATAATCTCCCTTAAAGAACACTACTGTGATGGGAAAGGTAATGTTGAAGATACTCTGGAAAAGGGATCCAAAGACCAAATCTATTCATAGGTTGAGATTGTGAAATCTTTTAGTTTTGAAGTAGAGTATCATGAGTAGGGATTTGAAATCTTATCTGATGGAAGGATTTCAATTTAGGAGAAGTGTCCTTAGTTGCCATCATAGGAAGGGATGGGATTTGGGGAAAAGACAGACTTTGGGATGGGCTTTTTTGGGTTGGAGAAAGATCTTTATTTAGTTAGCGAAAAAGGTAAATCTTCTTCTGTTTTAGGTGGTCAGAGGAAATAGGAGGTTAGTAGCTAAGGTTGACGAAAGTTATCAAGAAAAGGAAGGACTTTAGAGTGGAGATGACGAGTCCTCTAAAGTTGAAGATAGGAGAGTGAAGTTTTTGTCAACATTTGTAGGAGTGGAGAGAACTGCTATTGTAGGTTTGTTGAAAGAAGGAAGCTCTTTTATTGAAGGTTCTCTCCTCCCAGTGAAGGGATGGAAGGATTCCTCTAGGAAAACATCTAACTCCCTTGTTAAACTTGTCAGAAGTAGGAAGTTGATGGATTGTGGGTCAGACCAAAAGAAGAATAAAGGAATGATGTGAGTTTGGTGACCACTCCAACATGTAGGATGAAACACTTAGTATCCTAGGATAGAACACCAAATATTGAATCCTCCCTTGAATAAGGAAGCTTAGATACTGAACATATGACAATGTGTGATCAACTAAGACAACCCCAAGGTTCCTTCTAATGTTGGACTTAGCTCTGTTTTGTGATTCATTAGTAATCACTTGGAGACTTCCATTAGTTCTGATGTTGAGGATCTGTCAACTTCTTGAATGCGAATGGTATAACGATTGCGTTCTTTAAACTACTTCTAACAACAGTTTGAAAAAAGTGCAAATAGGATAAGGGTTTAGAGGTTTAAGCTCCTTCTACTTCTACTACTACTAATGCAAGACAATGTCGATATTGTGGTGAGACCAAACCAGTCCTTGCTTCACCAAATCAACTACGCTAAGGAGAGTGCAATCTTCTAAGGGTGCAAGTATCATTTTCAAATCACCTGTGCTCATCTAAGCTATGCAAATCAATGAATATCAAGTAATTGAAGTGAATTGCTTGCAATGAGGTTTAGACTAACCTTACATTGTTGTTTGCAATCAACAAACACCAAAAGATATGAACACTAGTTTCACCATGATGCCAACATTAACAATATCTTTCATTAACTATCCAACTACTTTAGTTAAACTACTTTAACTTTCTACTCAATTTAAGCAAAATTAAACTAAGTGAGGAATGTGGAAACCATGCAATTCTCCAAACTTCACAAGTATTCACCATAAAAACAACAGTGAATAAGGAGCAATTTTGGCAGTATATTAGCAACAATTTCTTCCAATCTCCCTTACAAATGAGAAGACCAAGCTTTATATAGGGAGCTCAAGTACAATGAACAGCCAAGATTGATCCAACACAACCCTAGTTCAACTACCAACTACAAACATTAAATGCTATCTAATTACAATTGGGCACCAATTTGTGGGCTAATGAGAAAATTATATTTCTTTTGATGACCCAATGAGAAAATTTGTTAGGTGAAGACAATAAATTCATCCCACATTTACACTTGGAATATCTTGGTTGGATGGTCTTGGACACGTGTGGTTGAAATCCTCCGATTGGTTGAAGATGAGTGGACACCACCTCAGTATGTATATAGTGTAAAGTCGATCAATGCCTTGGTAATGAAGAGATATCTTGATACTCAACCTTATCAAGTCTTCAATTAATTGTGATAGCTCATACTCCCAAATTGCTTCATCTTCATGAACCTTCTCCATCCTTTTCATCTTGAAATCTTTGAACTTGCTTGTGCTTGAAATCTTGATATCTTGGCTCTGGTCTTTGTAAGAAACCCTGCAAGTTCTAACTTCCAACTTGTACTTTCACTCAACACATTTACTTAAACAGTTGACATACATGCAAATTTCCAGTTTTGGGACGCATGCATTCCGCCAAACAGTTTGTATGCAATGCCTAACTGAGTCTTTTCTGAGTTCTTTGTCTGATTTGCAATTGAGTTATATTGCTAAATAACATATAGAGCAAATAGAATGTAAAGCAAAGTACATGAACAATTATTGTAGAAGAGAAGACCAGTCTTATTACTTCAAATCAGTCAAATTCATACACGGACAATTTTGATAAAATTATTCAGAAATTCATCTCTCTTAATATTCACTTTCTTCGATTGCAAGAGTGGTTTGAATCATGTATTTCACATACCCGTATGTTGTGCACAAGGAAGGACTGCATACACACTATAATCACCTTAACTCTGCTGCTAATGATCTGATTTTTATTATGGCAGCGTTCTGATGCTTTCTGGGTCTGCTAACTCACTGAATACCACGTAAGCTTTCATGATTATCTCCAGCAAATGGACATCTTCAGTCTATGACAGTAAAAGAATGTAGAAAGGGCTGCCTTCTCAAACATTTAGCAGCTGATGATCTGCATTTCCTTCACACGTCTAACCCACAAAAATTCTTCTCAATCATCCACATGTAAAATATATAAACAAGCTCGAGTTCTAGAGAAATACCAGGGCATTTGATTGACAGCAAATCCCTAGCTAGACATCTGCACGGAAAACTTCAGTTCATACCATAATCCTTAACAACATTCGCCATTAAGCTCAGCTGTGAATTCTGATTTGAATCCATCAATGTCGGAAGGTATGGGTTTCCGTCCAGCCTTCACTAATTCCAAGGATTTTTGTCCTTGAAAAACCAGTCACTGATTTCCAGCAACAATGGAGAAATATCATTAAAATATAATCTCATATCATATCTCAAATGAAAGGATGGCCTTGCTTATATAACTTTTTAGTTGGTGAATGTTTGTACTTTTAACAATGTGGGATAAAACATTCTTTACCTTTAATTCCTCCTTATGAAGTAGCTTCTCGAACAAGCTGGGATTACTAAAGTGACTTTATATTATAAATTTATTAGTCACTTCATAATTCAATTAATGATATGCACTTAATAATTAATTATTATTAAAGTATAACTTTAATCATAATTATAATATTATAACTCCATCATTAATCACCACAAATCAATTGTGACTTCACCAGGAGGTAGCCCACTGCATTCTTTGCTAATCGGGGTGCCTTACTAAAAATAGTAAGGGTTCATCTCTATCACCCTTGATTTAGTAAAATTAGTAAATCCCTGAATAGATGATCAAACAAAGGTGCCAAAGGTCATCACTGCGACTGAGGCTGGTCTAGGTGCCCAGCCAAATATAGAAATGTTAGATAAATGACTTACTATAAATAATAAGTGTACCAAATTGACCCAAACGAAGAGCAATCCTGAACACCTCTATCCTCCGGAAGGGAATTAGCCCATTGAACTGCCAACTGGGACCCTCTAACCAAATGACTTAGCCTACGAGGGCCATTGATAAGCTAATGCAAACCACCAACCATGGTGAGCTAAAAAGGGGACATTACAGTCTTCTAAAAATGATGAGGTGCTCCATGTAGTTGGATTGTTCTAATTGATCTCGGATTTCCGAAGGAAATGCAAAATTGTGATAATTTCCTCCACTTGTAGACTTGTTCATTTTCCTTGTGCAACTTGTTCTTTGAATTCTATCTTGATAACTTGAACTTGATTCTGGATTGAAATCCACTTTGCTCACAAAATACTCAGAATCAAACATCTTCTCGTTGTACTTGTTTGATCAATCCTCATGTTATACTTGCATTGTTTGCTCATCATCCTTTTCCATACATTCGTTTTGTCCTCAAACTTGGTTTGCATTTAGTCTTGCATTTTGTCTTGTTGATGCTCCAATGTTGTCCTTGATGTTGAAAGCCTCCCTCACTTGAATTCAAGTTCGAGCCTCATCTTCCATGCTCACCTTTATTTCACCTTGCAAAACATCACTTTGTCAAGAATATATCTTTTGCATGTCGAGCTTGGAAAATGAAATCTCATATACTTACGCTTTTCAATTCAAACACCTACTAAATTCGAACTTCAAGTTCTTAGGACAAGTTATGTGAAACACTATTGAATGATTTAAAATTTCTATTTTTAAAATTTTATTCCAAATCCATTTCTATCATGTATTTCTAAAACAAAATGATTTTCCAATATCACTCGATGCTCAGATTTTAAATTTGCCGAGTCTGAAATTTTTAATTTGCTCTTGAAATAACACTCAGCAACCTCTTTGAATTCATGATTTCTTTCTTCCAAACTCGATTATTTTTCAAACTTGGTTGGAATTCCTTGATCTTTACCTTGAAACTTCCCACCTCTAGCAAGATTTGTTTAATGGAATGCCACTTTGGTGATCTGATTCTAGCCTTCCTTCTCTGATTTCGCACTTGCCATGCTCTTAGAAAACCGTTTGATGTGCACTAGCCTTGAAATGGAAACCTCTATCTATATTTTATATGCCCCATGCCCAAAGTCATGACTATTGTAGGCTATACATGGGCCGACCAGATTATGACTAAAATTGGAGTGCAAAAATCATTATTCCATTAAGGCCGACTTGCCTGTAATGTCCCCATTTTCTTGAGCATCAGAGTTTGAGAGATTAGCCTATTATTATGACCCTCGTAGGCTAATTATTTTGGATAGAGGGTCTTCTGAGGTAGAGGTTTGGTTAATGGAGGTTCTTATCTTCTCCAGAATTTCGTATGTTCTAGTTTGGTTTTCATTTGGCTCAGATTGGACTTTGTTTGGGCTCAGTTTCATATACTTAACTTAGTGATCTAATCCAAAGAAGGTAAGGACCAACATGAGCATTTTGATAGGAATCCTAAGACATCGAAAATTTGGTCCATACTTAGCCAAAATGAGAAAATTGTCTTTTCATAAAAATCTGATTTCTGAGGACAAAATGAAAAAAGTCTAAAGATAAGCAATGGAATTCAGTCCTAACAACCTATGAAATTCATCCTATTTTCAAATCCATGAATTAATTAATGAATTAGGAATCATAGTCATTACTTCATTAAGTCTTAAAATCTCATTCACTATCCATGTCAAGTCTGAAGACATACCTGCAATACAACCCCTTTCGAATGAATTTGAGTGGCAAATTGGGTGCTTTGGATGCCCAAGGACTTAATAAAGACTCAACAGTATCAAACCTTTGGATTGGTGAATTCTTGAAATTATGGGGAATTTATTAAAAATCGCCCCTGTTGTAGGTTTTCTCTAGGCCTAGGTCTGCAACTTGTCTTTTCATACCTTAGAATGGCTCAAATGATGCTTAAAACAATGCCCAAAATATCTGCAATACAGTTAGGATCAGATTGTAATCAAAGAGAAAACCCAGACTTAGTTTTCAAGAATTGTCCTCAGACATTTGTTCATAACTCACTTACCTTGTCCTTCCGATGATGGAAATTGATTGCAAATGGTTGGTATTTGATCAAGGAAGACTCAGCAAACAAGTTTGGGCTACTTTGGCCTCTATATTATTTTCTATGATTTTGAAAAAATCCGTCTGTCTGAGAAATACTTCAGATCTGGGCCTGTATACTCCTTTCAGCCACCTAATGTCTGCCAAATGTGTGGTCTGGTCCAAGAATCACTCAGCAAACATTCATGAAGAGATTTGAGGGCTTGGTAAATTTATACAATTTTTCCAAAAAATCGCTCCTTTTTGGATGCTCTTCAGATTTGACCTGCAAATGCACACATGTCCTTAAAATGATCTCCAAAACTCAGATTTGAGCGCCCCTAACAGCCTGCAATCATTTGCTAAATGTTTTAGTAGTCATTGAGGAACATATTAATTACCAAAATTGTCCAAGTATGGGAGTCGTCAGATTTAGATTTGCAACTATTAATGGCTTCTTACTCTCCTTATGACTTCAACTTCCAGTTATCTGGAACTTGAGACTTCTACCAATCGTGAAATCTTCTTCCTCTTTCAATTTCCAGCCTTCCCCTTGCTGGATTTATCTTTACTCCAGCCTTCTTGCTTGACTTTGGTGATTCAACTTAGCTGCCAGCCCTTTCTTGTATTTCTATTGCAGCTGCCATTGCTCTTTTAAAGGTAATTTAGCCTTGTATGCACCTCCCACAAGCAATGTGGGATTAAAAAAACTCCCATCCTCTAGAAGCTTCCCCTTTATTTAATTAATCTCCCATCTTTAATTTATTTATTAATAAAAAAAAAGCCATCATGGGAAAATCGATCCATGTATGGATCTCTCAAAAATTGGCCGAGTCGACATTGTTAATCCAAATCTGCCATCCATAGATCAAAAGAGGGCATCCACACTCCGATTCCATCCATCCCAAGTAGGGAAAATCGATTAGTGTAAGGGTAAAACTCATTTTCCACACTTAGAATTTTTTTTAATCTTTGCTTGCTCTTAAAGGGGAAGTTCAATTAGTGTAAGGGTAAAACTCATTGTCCACACTTAGAAAAAAATTATCTTTGCTTGCTCTTAAAGGGAAATTCGACCCATGTGTGAATAGTTGATTTCCATGCTTCGAAAAAAAATCACCCTCAAGGGAAAAATGAATTCGACCCATGTGTGGACAAATGAATTCCTGACTTAGAATTTTTTTTTTGCATCCACAATCACTCAAAGGGGAAAAACGACTTGGGTCTGGACAATTCCAACTTTGCCCTCCAAAATTTGGCTAAGTATAAAACCAAAGGGAAATTCGCCTCATGTCTGGACTCTTCATTCTCTTCATTTAATCTTTGGATTCCTGGGGGGGGGAAATTAACCCATGTATGGATAATTCCAACACTTAGAAAGTGTTAAGGAAAACGCCTATTAAAGTGGGGAATTTCATGCTATGTGCCGATTTTGATCAAAATAAGTGGGGAATTTCATAGTAGGTCTGGATTTTGTGCATTTTTATAAAGAAAATTTGATTTTCCTTAGGATTTTAGCAATTTTAAGTATTGAAAACCAATTTCTATAAGGATTTTAAGGCCCTTATGCATGGAATATGCCTTTATATGGAGTTTTGGACTAATTGACTAGCCAAAATTTAAACACACTTAGGATTTTGCATTCAACCCACTATAACTTGACCCCAAGGGACTTTAATTTCAAAGTTACCACTTTAAGATCGCAACTTTGCCACTTGATTTCTCAGTCACCCCTTAATCTTTTAAAGCTCTGAACTGCCAAATTTTACTGCTAGAAACCAAAATAACCTAACAACTACGAGCTAAAAGAAGGGGGGCCCATTTGTAATGGGGTGATGGTGTGAAAAGGTCACAACAAGTCCCAAGGGACACGTGAGAGGCTGTGCATCTTCTACATGCGTCTCTTCCAACCACAATCATTATCCATACCTCAGACAGTTTATGCGATAGTCATATTGCTTTAGCACATGGTTGCCGATTTGGGAGAAAGAGGTGGCAATATTTCTTTTTAATAAAATACTAGATTTCTAAGATTAGGAATCATATTGAATAAAATAGACATTATTTAATTAGCTTACCAATTTATCAAATAACGATGACACCTATAAAATTTTGAAAAATGTATTAATTAATATTAATAGATATCAATTTATGAATTTGGTAATGTATCAATTAACGTTAATATTTACAATGATTAAACTCATTAAACTGGTGAAGTTTTATATAATAATAAAAAGATAAGATTAATGCATGGTCGTATGAGGGGGATGACATATTCCTGCGCTACAAATGGTGCTATTTTTGCTTCATATTCTTTGGATATTGTTTGTCCTAGAATATTGATGACATCCACTAAATCTCTCGAGCGTTATTTTTCATATATCACCAAGAAGGAAAATGTCAAGTCAATGCTCAAAGGGGTAGATTCAAATATAACTACTCCATAGAGAGTAGCCTATCCATCATTTATATTAAAGAGAGGTTGATTAAGAAATCACATGATACCTTTAAAGAAATAGAGGACATGATTTTAATGAAGATAGACCGTGATGTTTATAAGTTCCTTATTATCAAGCATACCGGGCTTGATGATGAACTTGAAGTGCAGAAACTGTTTATAGAAGCCTTTATTAAAACAACCAAAGCAAGTTTGCAATATGCATAAATGTGGAATTTTGAATGGAAGAAGTGGACCTTGTGACTTATTTTGAAATATAGGCTTGATAGATGTTTGAGAAATTTTTTTGGAGAATGTTAAGCTATAGAGGATTTGTACTTTAATCAAGTGAAGAGGCCTAGCTTTCCTCATTCCATACATGTGAAAGGGATTTTGAGAAAGTATGAGTGATGTGTAGATATTTTGGGATGAAAAATGTTCTTTGAAAGATGATTGATGGTTTATACAAGGTGGCAATAAAGGTTAGTGGACAAGAATTGGTGATGTCTAATACAAGCCTCCATGTTATTATTGAGAACTTTTTCTTCATGGAAATGGGTGCTTAGCATATGCACATGCTCCAAGGCCAAATTGCTAGTGAGCAAATGATTCAAGAATTGGGAGAAGTCTTCACATGTCCATATCAATGAGATTAATCATTTGATGGTTTTTCTCAAGGTTTATAGGCTATTGGTTACCTTTTTGTAAAAGTGACATGCCACATAAATGTAACTAAAACTTCCAAATACGCCTTATTTTGTGAGAAGATATAAAAGTCAAAGTCAAATAAGGCTTATTATTTTTAAAACCATTTTATTTCAAAAGGGCAATTAGAAGGTGGTTATCCACAGAAGCCTATAAATACAAGGCCATTGTAATGGAAGGAGATTGTTACACAGAGGGGAAACTTTGGAGAATTTTGTAGAGAAACTTTTTGGGACTTTAATGTTCACACTTTGTACCTAAAGGTTTTTGAACTTGTATATTTTCAAAAGCATAATGAAGAATGCATTTGGTTCATATGTCCAGATGTGTTACTGAGTTATTATTACTGATTTCTCGTATGATAGGTTGGTGATATCTTTATGTATTGGCGAAATCCAATGGTTTCTCTAATTTATGTAATTGATGTGAAGAAATGCACTCATTTCCTGGTATCTTGATTTGAATGTGTTGGCATAGCCTGTCTTGTCGTATGTCAAGGTTTGTTATCCTTCTTTTGTCATTATTGCATCATGTTCTTAAACCCCCTTTGTAATCATCATCCATTTGGCATCTCAAATGGTATTCGTATGTCTACTTTTGGGGTTACTGTTGTCTATTTTCTTTAGTTTTGTCTTCTTTCCTTTTGTACTTTCAGGTTAAAAGCACACTAAAACTACAAATACTTCCATCATACGAGGGAGCTGCCCCTCTCAAATGCAGAGGAAGATTGTGATCTGATTGCAATCTCTCCAATTGTTGGCATAGTTGTCACTGCTCGTAGGTCAAATAGGGTCAGTTTTGAAGAAGTACTCGCAGTGACAAATCTGTTTATCAACAATAATCAACCCAAATGAAGGGTGGAAATCATGAAGGTGTTGGAATTAATTCCATGGGAGGTCGGATTCCGACGTTTCCTTGGAAATTTCAAAAGGGGGTCAAGGAAATCTTGCAAGTGTAATGAATTTGTCTTTGAAAACTTAGACTTTCTTACCTTGTTTAAATTCCTCTTGCACATTGGGTTTTCAATCCTTTCAATTGTTCAATCCCTTTGTTCAGATTTTCAACTACATGTCTTCAAATCAGATATTGAACCTCCTTTCAAAAATCAGGACTTAGACTTCAAACTATGCCCACTTCTTAACTTGAATTCGGCTAAGTATTAGGTGCATGATTGGAGTTCATCAATACCTCTTTTGTACCTGTCAACTTCAAACCTCTTGGACTTCTAGGATGCTCGACATTTTCAACTACCAGAGACTTGCAAAACACTGCTAAATCTAAACTAAGCAAACAAATTACTAACTTAAGCAAGCAAAAGAGGGGGATCCCCATTTGCAATGGGGAGATGGCATGAAAAGGTCACAACAAGTTCCTAATTCATTTTGGAGTGGTTTAGTGGAGAGAGTTCAATGCAAACTCCTATGTTAAAAATGTTCTCTTCTTAGACAGCAGGTAAATTCCAATTGATGAAGGCTTCTATTTAAAATCTCTTGGTCTATCCTATGAGTTTGCTTCAGATGTCTACCAAATTTGTTGATAAGGTTGAAGAAATTTAGGAAACAACCACATCAGGAATCCATAGTAACATAGAAACGTCAATTCAGATACATCCATCAAATACACAGGCAAGTAGATACACAAGCCTGGCTAATTTTTTAATGATTTCAGTGGCAACTGCAATGTTTTACAGGGTGGGTTTTATTATAGTACCCATTTCATACATAGAAAGAATTTTTTTTACATGAATAATAATTATTCATGGTTAAATTTTGAATACAGTCAATTGGTAGAATCCTAAATCGAAATGGCTAGGCAAATCGAATACAATGCAAGCTCCTTAATGCGCTAAGAGTCAGGCTGATTAAGAAGTGTTGAAGGATATTACCTGTTGTTACTGCAGGATTTTGATATGAAGCTCCAAAATGGAGATGCTGAAGATGCATCACAGAATGTTGAATTTCGTTCTTTGAATCCTGGGGAAAGGATAACTGTGGTATGCTCTAATGTTACAAACTTTTGAATATTATAGAACATAAATGCGAAAGATTCTCTACTATGCTATAAATGAGATTGTTAAAATTTCTGTATGATTTATATGTGCACTTGGGTTCCATTGCAGGCAAAAGGTTTTCCTGGTTCTCTATCAGCCAGGGCTCTTGAAATGGCAGAAGCATTGGAGGGAAAGGTAGGTTGAACCTGATACTATTTCCAGAGTTTTACATAATGATGCTTGGTGAATAAAATCTGCAGAATTATCATTATTTTCTTTGATGAACTTTGGTGCATTTCAGGATTGCATTGTGGCACTTACATTGTCGATAGTTACAGGATCATTCATCTTATCCAGATTGTTTCTGATGAAAATTTCTCAGCTCTTGCTTGACACATCTACTTTCATTGGGATAATAGCTCCTCTAATTTGTAAAAATATCAAATTGTATGAAAATATACCTTTGAAACTGCTAACATTTAGGTGCTTCCCACTTTAAGGTCTGTAATTGCAATCAAAATCCTGATCTATGGCACTTTCTATTAGAATATAGTAGAATAATAATGTAATAAAGTGTATGTCTACCCTTGTATGTAATTAATCAGGTGGTTAAGCATAGGAGGTTGTATTTGTTGCAACTCAATAACGAGCTTCTTGCATAGTCATTTATATGGTAGTTGTAACATTAATGTGGTACTTGTAATAGTAAACTTCTAGATCTATAAATTGTTGTGCTCTGTTCATGAGAGGCAAGCCCTTTTCTCTCATCTCATTGTTTTGCTTATAGTAACATTGGTATGAGAACCAACTTTGCCCTTGTGAAGGAAATTGAAAAGAGAAGGTTGCAAGACATTTGTGAGGGTGGGGCAGTTGTGATTGTGGATTGAAGTCACAAGTTTGTGCATCAAGGACATAGAAAAGTTGCTGAAAATGCGCCGGTATTTTTGACATGATCTTGGAAAATTGATTTTAGAGGTCATGGTCATTTCTTTCTAGTTGTAGGCCCTTAAAAACTTAGTCATGGATTTGTTGGGCTGTGGGTAGAAACAAACTAGAAATTGGTTTAGTAATTGTAGGTAGACACAAACAAATTAATTTTTTAGTTGTGATTGACTGAGTGAAATGATTGTGAGGGTTTTTCAACAGATTGCAGTTTGAAAGTAACCTAGTTGTAGTTTGCAGTTGTGATAAGGCAAATACACTCCCGGGAGCACATGGAGTTAAATTATCATGGGTTTTTTTAAAGTTGTTTGCGTTCATAGCTAGAAGTTTCTTTTCACAATTGTAGAAATACTCACGAAAATAACGAGCTGCATAGCCTGCAGGTAATGTGAATTATATAAATTTGTGAGGGGTGAAGTTCAAATTTGCCACTATTAGGAAATAGTTTGTGTGATTTTTGTTCTAGTCAACTTCTTTGCAAATTCTGCAATTTCAAAGTCTATAGTGGAAATTCTTGATATCCAAAAATTTAAAAGGCGACTCAAAAAATGTTTGTTAAATTTCAATTTGGTGGTTTCAAAATAAATTTGAAAATGGTTTCAAATTTGATAGAGTTTACAAAATCTAAGGATTAAGGTTTCAAAATTTTTTTTTTTTGGGTCAAATTGAAGGGATTTCTATGGTTTTCAGAATCAGATTCAAATTTTTACATGTCAGTATATTTTTATGGAAAATACATAGAATTTTATATTGCCGAAAGCACAAAAATTCATGGGAAAAAAATTATAATATCTAGAGCCATAAGAGACTATGTTAGAAAAATAAAAAAAATAATAAAAAAGTTAAAAGACAACTAATGTTAATTATTTAAAATGGTCTTAAAAATAATTAATTTAATAAAATTATTTTCTTGGAGAGATTTAAGAGATTCTCCTTTCGGTTAGCAAACCCTAGGACAAAAAGTATTGGGCTTCTTGGTTGATTCGATGAAATCTAATTTCAGCCAACCTTGGGATTAGGATTCATTGGTGCATCAATGGATTGAATTGGTTTCAGTAGTGAGACATCTACTCTTGCTGATTTGCAGGTGGAATCACACAGGTTTCATGTGGGAGATTAAATAAATTTCTGGAGGTTTGTAGGCAAACAAAAATTTATTATTTTTTGTGGTTGGATGAAAATTTATTGATGAGGTTGGATATTGGACACCATAATGTGAGAAAATGGAGGAAAAAAATTGTGATACTATTTTGGGAATGAGTTTGTTGAAGACACCCTATCTATTGCAGGGCGTATGAGTAACCTGTGGCTGGTCTGAGCACATATTTCTAGAGTTTGTGAGCACAACATTAGCATGGAGGTTTTCTTTTCCTGGCCGCCAACCATAATATCAGCACGTTCTGGCTTCTAGTGAGGTAGGCGATTGGATGGTTGATCCTCATAATAGTCACATTGTGTCCCCAGGGGTGAGGCATGTGGTTGCAGCTGTTTGAAGGAGCAGACGGATAGGTTATAGTGACTGATTTGAATGGCAGCTCTGTCAGCATAAAATCTATTGTTAGTTTGAGAAGTGTTCAAGTTGTAACCAGTGTTCCTGGAGACTTCATAGTCAAATGTTAAATGTTTTATTTGTTGATAAAGGTTAGAAACAAATATTACTTCTGCTTTTTGCTGTTGTAAGCAGTCGATAGTAAAATCTTTCAGTGGTATATGATAGAGCTTGGATTGAAGGGCAATTGTTTGTTGAAATGCTTTCAACTTCTGTGGAAGATTATGACTGGTTGCAACTGCATATATGTTTCTATCATTTACATAACACTTTCAAAACAAACACTTTAAAAAATCATAAGTTGTGAACCCTATGTCAAGTGTTTGACAAAATGCCAATACCAAGTGATCAGAAAATTTAAGTAGAAATTAGACTCGGGTTCTTACAGAGTCAGTTGAGTAATCCATCACTATAATCCACTGTGAAGTTCTGCAACTTGTCATTGCCATGTTATAGATGGGCACTTGCAGGAACTATTGAATCAAGAAGTTTCCATTAAACAATATACATTGGTAGAGGTGAAAAGGAAACAACTTGAGGAGAGAGCAAATAAATGTGCTACAACAAATGGCAAGTTGGAAGTAGAGGTCAAGAATATGCAAATTTCAATGGACAATATCAATTTACTATACCAATTTTGTATAAGATACCAACCTCTACTATGACACTTAAATGTCCAGATGTAGAATATTGAGAATCAAATCAGGCAAAGCATCCACAACATATGATCCAACAAAAGGTCAAGATAGAAAAATCTAGGTGTAGCTTGAAACTCTTCGTGAGAAGCTCTCTGGGCTCAAATTAAACAATTCAGAGGAGCGTTTGGCTTGAGAATGGCACACATCACAAGACTATTAATAGAAGTCAAGATGATCACCAACTCCATCTAGATCCTAGCAAACCTCATAGAAGCAGAAAATACATTGATAGATATTATAGGGTAAATACACTTACTTAAACAGGCTATATTGCAATGGGATAGAACCTATACACATCTTAAGGAGATCTACAAAAATATATAATCATGATCAATTACTAGTCACCAAAATTATTCCTAGCTATCTTTTTGGTTTACATAGCCATGATGTCTTAAAAACAAGCATACTTTGGAAGGGTAGATGATTGTAGCAGGATAGAGCTGACTATGAAGAACAAAACGAGATAAACCTATTGCGAGTGAAATGTGCTATACTCAGTCAATTGCCAAAACATCCAAAAGGCATATCAAACACAATAGAGACGCTCCTTTGTATAAATGTACGTAGATATAAGTAGAGAATAAGATATGAGATATTGGTGGGGAGATTATAGATAGAAAAGATAATATAGAAGAAAGAGAATAAATAATAGGACTGGTTTAGGAATGAAGATTATATCTAAGACATATATTGTGCAATGCAAGCCTGTTACATACCGCATGATGGTATAATGGTTATTTGATGTGTTATGATATATGATGTATATGTGTGTACATGGATATGTTTAATTTTGTATATTCTATTCAGCTGCAACCTTTTGTAATCCACCATATAAGCCATGAACTTCCTCTTATCACTCATACTAGGGTGTATATCTATATCTATATATATCACACACACATACATATGCATAAATACACACACACACATACATATATGTACACACACACATATGTTCAAAGGTATAAAACATAACTATAAACATTCAATTGGTCTGTGTAAGCATCCATATAGGATTGCCATGGACATGTTAAGCAAAAATGGCCTGTGTGAGCATCCGAATAATCACTCTGCCTATTTTATGATTACACAATCCATAAAATTGCCTAGGTACGCTCGAGCTTGCCTAGGTCAAACCCTAGATGAATCCAGGGCTAAACTTGAACTGGACTCGAACCATTTTTGTACCTGGATACATACAATCCATAAAATTGTCTAGGTACGCTCGAGCTTGCCTAGGTCAAACCCTAGACGAATCCAGGGCTGAACTTGAACCTGTTAAGGAATAATGATCAGAAGATAAAACTGAATTGCTGTAGTAGAATACAATTGCCTTGTTGATTGATTGATTCTACAAAACACAATGACTATATATATTAAATTCAAAGGATGTAAATATGAAAAGACATGACTCATCATATTAAGTTATATGATAAGTCATGACTGTTCATATTAACATAATGAATAGCTTATGATTATCGTTATTATTATGCACAAGGTAATCGGCATATAACAAATCGCATGGTCAACGCATATGTTAAAAAGCCTGTTTAATATAGTCGGACAGTCACGATACTATCGTGACTGTCATATACTAACAGTCTGATAGTATCGTGACTGTTTGTATATAACAGTCACGATACGTGACTTCCTTTGCATACACAGCGATAAGCACATTCGACTATTAAGTCGATTCAATAATATTGCATTATTTTATTTTATATATATATATATATATGTGGTTTCACTCATGACCATATTAATATATATTATATTTTTAATTTAATATATATTCAATTATTATATTATATATATATATATATATATTTTATGATTGTCTCATCATTTATTAAACACGAACGAACAATACTTTAACACTCCCTCTTGAGAGAGAGTTTAATAGATTTTGTAGAATTTTTCATATCATGATATCTGGCCCAATCCAGGACACTTGAAGGTGTCAATCATGATG
>MU223519.1:4131737-4159052 GCA_018584345.1 Thuja plicata | reverse complement strand
TCTGGCTTTATTGTTCCTTCTCTTCCATGTGGTCTTCTCTGTCTCATTTTCGGGAATTTTAATATCTTTCTCTATGTACTCCTCTAATTCGAGTTCCATAAGAAGAGAGGTAAGTCGGGTTCTCCAACATATAAAATTTGAGGGACCTTCTAATCTATCTTCCATTCTCATGCAGTGAGCCATCTCTAAAGAATTATTCTCAAGAATTACGTAGTTTGAAAATAGGCTCAACTATAGATTCTCTAGGGTTTATATTTTTATCTCCTTTTAATAACCTTGCCGCTCTGATACCATGTTAAGGAATAATGATCAGAAGATAAAACTGAATTGCTGTAGTAGAATACAATTGCCTTGTTGATTGATTGATTCTACAAAACACAATGACTATATATATTAAATTCAAAGGATGTAAATATGAAAAGACATGACTCATCATATTAAGTTATATGATAAGTCATGACTGTTCATATTAACATAATGAATAGCTTATGATTATCGTTATTATTATGCACAAGGTAATCGGCATATAACAAATCGCATGGTCAACACATATGTTAAAAAGCCCGTTTAATATAGTCGGACAGTCACGATACTATCGTGACTGTCATATACTAACAGTCCGATAGTATCGTGACTGTTTGTATATAACAGTCACAATACGTGACTTCCTTTGCATACACAACGATAATCACATTCGACTATTAAGTCGATTCAATAATATTGCATTATTTTATTTTATATTATATATATATATGTGTGTGGTTTCACTCATGACCATATTAATATATATTATATCTTTAATTTAATATATATTCAATTATTATATTATATATATATATATATTTTATGATTGTCTCGTCGTTTATTAAACACGAACGAACAATACTTTAACAGAACTGGACTCGAACCGGTTTTGTACGTGGCGCTGATTCCTGTTTCCCTGGGACAAATCCAATAACCTGCAAATAAATTAATAGCAGAAGAAAAATAGTGAATTCGCCACAAAGATGGAAAGAAGAGGAAATTGCATAATGTTAACTGAAAATAATCTTCTTTCTTTCTCTTCCTATGCCGGTATATTACCCTTAACGCTTGAAAGAGTTTTTCCCACTAGATCTCCCTCGCCGTTGTCGATTTGTATTTTCCCATTCATATCTCATGCTTCAGGAGGTTACGTTTTGGTGGTGAAATGAATGAGAATAAAGATGTTCTAAATCTGATTTTCCTTCATTCCCGTTTAACACATTAACTTTTGAAATTAATTGCCCTTGATTTTCCTTTTCCAAGCAAGTATTGGTCTGCTTTTTAATTTTACGGTAGCCACGTTAAAGTTTACGTGGATACATTTTTTTTTTAAAAGGCTAGAAGTTTTTGTATGTTTAAAGATAAAATAACAAATTAATTTCTTAAATTGCATTTATTGGTCGTAATCTTGAACTAAGACATAAGAGTATTTTATAATTAAAATTATATAATTAATTTTAATAAACCATGCATGCTTATGGCAGTATTTGTAATATTTGTAAGGTTTACCATTTCTATTTTATTAGTATTAATAATGTTAGTGAGAAAAAATGTTGACTATAAGGTTTAATTTTTTTTAATTTAATCAATTAATGCATATAAATTTAATTTTTAATAAACTATTAAAAAATAATACTAATATCTAAAGGGCTTAGATGATTAAGTTTTATTTATGAATATTACTAAGGTTAACCAATACAAGTAGTTTCTTGCTCAAGGTAAGAGCATTCTTTGATCAGTTGAGATGAAGGGTACCGACTTTGTCAACATTTAGGGAGTTTAGATACAATACATTTTCTTTGGATGGGCTCTTGTTGTATTTTGTTATGGGCTCTTGATTGTATAATATGCAAATACTATTGATGTTCTTTACAACAATATGATTTTTTCTCTTTGTTGCTTTGGTTTTATATTTCCAGCGTGTGGAGTCATTCACTACTGCTTTAGGTCTACTAGCAAAAGAAAGGTGAAGATTATTAAAACACATGGATTGATCTATGAGTTGTGCAGCATTGCGAGTTTAGTTTTGTAGATGCATTTTTCTCTTTCTAAGATGGACATATTCTATCTTTTGTGTTTGTTTTATAGTGGCCTATGGTTAAGGAGGTTGGACAAGAAGATTGAAAGAACAGTTTTGCATTCTTATCGCAAGGTATGAAGAGAATTTGTTGTTATAGGTAGACTTTGTAGTCTTCTCAGGGAAGAGCTAAAATGCAATAGAAGATAACAATTACTCTTTGTTTGTGTAAGTTGATTTAGATTAAAATATATATAATATATGGACTTGATTCTTGGGAACACAATATTAAGATGCATGTGCCATTATAAGAGTATCTGATATGATAAAGCTATAGGAAAATGACTACAATGATAACAACAAAAAGAGGTTTGTTTATATTTGATATCGTTGCAATTATAATGTCAAGGACACAACAAGAACTGGAGAGATGATAAGGAATCACCCTAAATACAAGAGAGGAACTTGGTAGTTGTCATATAACTTGCCTGCTCAAATCATCAATTCCTTATGTAAACTTGATTGTAGGCAACATTAACTAATTATGACTTTTTATATGTAATTAGGATGAGTATGTCACAACCAAAATACTTGATATAATAAAGTAATGAAAATATATGCAATGGTCACAATAAAAATAGGGTAATTTATAGTTGAAAAGTCTGAAGATCAATATGAGAAAAGTCTAAAGATCAATATGATCACAATTATAATGTCAAGGGTGTAACAAACACTTGACATGACAATGAATCACCCTAATACAAAGCGAAAAATTTGAAGATTTCCTTACACCAATTTTTCTACCAACACTCTTTTCCTTAACTATTGCCAAAATGAATTCATCTTTGGCAATAAAATATACAAGATTTTAAAGCCAATGTCATTTTTTGATTTGGTAAATTGTTCTTCTTTATGCGAAATGTCTCGACATTGGATTAGGTGGGAAATATACCTCTTCGTGAGGTTGCAATTCCAGTTATCTAGATTCTAAAAATCCATGTTTAGAATCTGCTCTATGGATGGGTTAAGGCATAAAAGTAGGATTGCCATGATATTGAAGGAAAAAAACTCCAAGGCCAATTTTTATGCTAGTAATCCCATGAATCTTGTTGGCTCATATGTATTAATAATAACATGCTTGAAGATCCCAGTTCAAGAGTATATTTTGTGAATCAGTTGAAACCCATAATTGGATTGTTGTTGCTATGCTTATTGCTGGACCCCTATAAAAGCCAAGTTTATACTTCCTTTTCCCCATTTCTTGTCAAGCTTGACAACCATTGTGTTTGAACCAAATTCAACTTTTGGTTTTTCCAATAAGCTCACAAGGTCATTTCTGTCATAGTATTTGTTCTTCAACTAACAAATTTTGTAACATGATTGTAGACTGTTGATGGCATTGAGCACGAGGGAAACATTGAAAATGACCAAGTCATGGAAGGCACACCATTTGTTGCCCTTTTCTTGACAAAGGCTCTAAAGGCATGCACTTAAAATGGTTCATCTACTTGGAAATTCTACCTATGGTTTTGAGGTTGGCTTGAATGGCAAAGATTTCTGCTTGGCTCAAGTGAAAGAAAGTTCCGCTTGGCCAGAGTGAAGGTAAATTCTGCTTGGCTCGAAGTTCTGATATCTTTGGTTTGGCTTGAGCGTACAATTGAGATTGTTGAGAAAATATATTTGCTTTGTCTTGGGGGCACAATTAAGATGGTTGAGCCCACAAGAGGATTCCACCCAACATTCTGAAGGAAAGTATCATAATGACTTTATTTTTCTGCTTGGCTAAAGTAATTGTTTCGATGTCGAACTGTTTTTTGTAAAAGTGGCTTAAGTGTCTTAAAGTTAAGCTTCATATGCCTAAGGCAGACCTTTTGCATGGAAAAGCCACTCAAATATTCCTCCTAACAATGCAAAAGGGTGGTGAGAGTGAAATAGAGTTCTGGTTGGGCTTTTGGGAGTTGCTTGATGAATTCTCCACATGGCATAAATTTAATATTGTTTCTATATTTTTTTATTTCTATTTTTAATTAGCATTTAATAAATTACATTGTTGTATTATAAAATATTCAATTTTGATTTTAAACTATTTATATACAAAATTTAACAAATATGTTTTTGATATTAATCAGTAGCAAAAACTAGGGTGTTGACCCTTACAAGGCCACTGCCCAAGGGCGTACAGATACAACACACTAATAGTAGATAAAAATCAAAAGCTTCCTAGAATAGAGCTATTAAAGTAGATAAACGTAGGCCATAGTTCAGCAACCTATAACCATGAAAGTTACCACCACAATACAAAGTAGTACCAATCATAATAGAACGAGCTAAAAACCTACACAAAATCCTACTGGTGCAGCTGAAGCCGTAGTGCAACCATCTAGAGTTCAAAAAGCCACATAGGCTAAAAGTAAAAATATACAAAATGGCCCCAGAGGGGTAAGGGTTCAGATCCTCGCTAGGCCTTTTAAGAAGATTTGATTTCGTAACCTGACTGATACAACATATGAGACCCTATCATCGGTGAGGAATTTAAACAAGTCCTTGTAATTTCCTTCATCTTGTTCTATTGAATGTCTCAAACAATTGAGAGGGGGGGGTGAATCGGTTGTAGATTAAAACTTTTATCAATTTCATAGTTTCATATCCAGCAGATTAATTCATTAACCACTTAACTAATTTAGATGTAAACATGAATAAGCACACACATGAACCATACACAATGAGCACCATATTTTTATGTGGAAAACCCAAGATGGGAAAAACCACATAGAAGCTAATTCTCATGAATAAAAACACTGATTATGGTGACACCGGTTAAGGTGATTTTTACAAAAGGTGGCTCATTGCAGGTGGGCAAATAGCCCTGAGAAAGAAGAATGAAAAGGAAATCCACCATTGAAGTACAACCGCTGGAAGAAACCCTTGGCTCACTGCCTTCAGTGTCTAACAACAACAACACACATGCTCTGCTCATAACCCAACTTCACACTTTTGCATAACCTCGCACAATATTTGATGGATCTTATTTTCAAACAACTTCCATATCAATCCATCACAATCATCTTCTTAATGGTGATCTTTAAAATATGAAATCACCAAGTCAGCCATCAAAACATAATTTGAAATAGGTCCAGATTAAAGATTCCTATGGTGGGGAGGAATGAAAAGTGGACCACACAACACACACTGCCTTGACCAAAACACACATTACCAAATTGCCACAATAGCTTGAGCCCAAAAAGAAATAGCACTATTAGCAATCACTCCTCCGAACTGCATCAACACGACCTAGAAAAACTGAGTTAAAGCATTGAGTGATGCGAAACCAAACTACCAATACCATATCCGAAACAATAGAGAATTTTGGACCACTGTCAAACACAAACATCACCGAATACATCACCAAAACACCATTTCTGGAGCATCAAAATTCCCGAGCACTAGCCTTCAGACAAATAGATCCTCAAAATCACATCTGTAACATATCATAAATACTGAGGACAATCCAACCACCAAAGCAACATGTTGCCATCAATGACAACCATACTAACTCATCAACAACCCTACAACAACAACAAACTCCCCCTTTCAACAATTTCCCTCTTTGTCATTGATGGAAACATCCATCAACAACAAACGCTATCTCATTCCATAGTTTTGATGCATACATTCTCTCTCCCCTTTGACATCAAGGACAAAGACAGACAACCACACACTCTGCTCCCCCTGAGAGGAACCCCGATACATTAGTCCAGACCAAGAATTTGTAGTAAGTTTCCTGGACTAATGTAGTGCCCTAATGCACTTAGTTCAAATTGGGAGGGGGTAAAACCCCCAACTTCTGCCGTAGATATTCAAAAGTATCTTTGCACAAAGCTTTTGTAAAGATATTTGGAACCTGCTCTTTTGTAGGCACATATTTGAGTTTCACATCATTGTCCAATACCTTTTCCCTCAAAAAGTGGTACCTGATGGAAATATGCTTTGCTCTAGAGTGTTGTACTGGATTCTTAGAGATGTTTATTGCACTGGTATTATCACACATAATTGGGATCGATTCATCAAATGACACACCAATATCGTTTTAGGTCTGTTTCATCCAGATTACTTGTGTACAACATGAAGCAGCTGCAATATATTTAGCTTCTGTAGTGGACAATGACACGGGATCCTGCTTCTTACTTAACCAAGCAACTAACCGGGAGCCAAGGAAAAATGCTCCACCACTGGTACTCTTGTAATTGACATTTCCTACCCAATCCACATCAGTATAGGCTATTAAGGTAAAATGTGATTCCGTGGGATACCACAATCCGAATTCCTCTGTTCCTTTCAAATATCTGAAGATCCTCTTTACTGCAACAACATGTGATTCTCTTGGTTCTTGCTGAAATCTAGTTGCCAAACATATGACATACATGATATTTGGCCTAGCAACAGTCAGATAAAGCAGTCCTCCAATCATTGATTTGTATTTGCTTGCATCTACCTTGGGGGATTTATCTTCTTTGGTCAACCTACATCCAGTAAATATAGGAGTACACACCGGTTTGAAGTTTTCCAAACCAAACTTTTTCAGCAACTCTCTAATATACTTTTACTGAGAAATAAAAATGCCTTCACTGTTCTAATTCACTTGCAATCCAAGAAAGAAATTCAACTCACCAATCATGGACATTTCAGACTCATCCTGTATCTCACTAACAAATTTCTTGGACATGTCATTATCTCCTCTAAATATTAAGTCATCCACATAAGCCACAACCACTAGGCACTTTTCTGATTCAAATTTGAAATAAAGATTGTTGTTAGCAGACCCTTTTTGAAAATTTTGATCTATTAAATACTTATCTAGTCTTCCATACCTAGCTCTAGGAGCTTGCTTCAACCCATACATAGCCTTCTTCAGTTTGCAGACGAGATCCAGATTATTTGATAACCTTAATTCCTTTCGGTTGTTCAATGTAAACTTCTTTTAGTTATATGTTCAAAAATGCGGACTTCACATGCATCTGATAGACTTTGAAATCCTTAAACGCTGCAAATGCCAAGAGTATCCTAATAGATTCCATTCGGGCAACATGAGCAAAAGTTTCTTCAAAACCAATGCCTTCAACCTAAGTATACCCTTTGAAGACCAATCTTGCCTTGTTGCTCACAACTCGTCCATCCTCATCTATTTTATTTCGGAATAGACACTTTGCTCTAATGACATTTTTTTCTTTCGGTTTGGGAACTAGTTCCCAAGTCTGTTTTTTCTCAACCTGATCCAGTTCTTTTTTCATTGCCTTCATCCAATTTTAGTCACAACAAGCTTCTTCAACTGTCTTAGGTTTAGTCTCTAAAACTAAATACAATAGAACTTGTTTTTTAGCAGCCTTGCTTCTTGTAATGACTCCTTTATTGTTATCTCCAATGATCTAATTTTCTGAGTGATTCCTCTGTACATATTTTGGATTTTTCGATATTGATGCTGGAGCATCCCTAGTTTCTTTTTGCCTGTTTTCTCTGTTTTCTTTTGCTTCTCTTCTCGTGGACTCATCAGATTCATATTTGTGTTTATTTAATCTCTTGTTGTAACACTGATATGCCTTGCTTTTTGAAGAGTATCCTAGAAATATGCCCTCATCTGCTTTGTTGTCACATTTTCCAAGATTTCCTTCAGCTCTGCAAATGTAACGTTTGGTTGCAAATACTTTGAAATACTTTACTGTTAGAATACTTCTATAGGATAGTTCATATGAAGTCTTACCATACCTCTTTCGGAACAAAACTATATTAAGAGTGTATACAACCGTATGTATAGCTTCTTTCCAGTAAACTTCTAGTACATTGGCTTCTTTGATCATAGTCCTTGTTGCCTCTTGTAAAGTACGGTTCATTTTCTCCACAACAACATTATGCTGTGCTGTCCTAGGAGAAGACAACTGTCTTCTAATCCCATGCATCTCACAAAAGATGTTAAATTCATCACTAAAAAACTCTCCTCTATTAGATCTTAAGCATTTGAGTTTTCGATTAACTTCATTTTCAACTCTAGCTTTGAATATCTTGAACTTTTTTAATGCCTCAGATTTTTTTCTTAAGGATGTAACCCAAGTCATTCTAGAATGATCATCAATTAAGAGCATAAAATACGTCTCACCTTGTAGACTGCTTATTCTGGTTTGACTACACAAGTCTGTGTGCACCAAATCCAACAGTCCGGTAGCAAATTGTTCTTTTTCTCTGAAAGTTCCCTTTGTTTTCCGACTTGACATTCTCTGCAAACACTATTATCTGATTTAGTTAATCTTGGTAGATCTCTTACTTGCCAAACTAATCTTCACCAAATTGTCAAAGTTGATGTGACATATTCTTCGATGTCATAGCTAGCTTTCATCGATCTGTGATAACAAGTAATGCCTTGCAACAACATCCAACTGATACATATTTCCTCTAGTTCTTTTGCCTGCAATAACAGTTCCGGATCCCTTCCGGATTTCACAACCACCATCCTGAAAGACAACATTGTAACCATTTTCGCACATCTGTCCATCACTTAAAGGCTATGATGCAATTATAGTACACATTGTCAGTATTATGTTTTCCATCAAAGGTAATAGAACCTATTCCAACAATTTGTGCAATCTAATCATCTCTAAATCTAATAAAACCACCATCATATTTTTCAAGTTTTACAAACTTACTTTTGTCACTAGTCATATGATTAGAGCAACCCCTGTCAATCAACAATTCATCCTTATCTCTTCTAACATGTAAAGCAGTTGCTACAATTTTAGTATTACTTTTCAAAGATATCACATTACTAACTTTAGATTTAGGTTCAACTTCTTCAACATAAAATAAGTAGTCACCTTCTTTTGATTCATCATTTGAGATACTAGCATCTTCATTAACATAATAGGCCTTCTTTTTGAATTTTAGTTTTGATCATGTTCGTTTTTCCAGGCATCTAGTAGCTATATCACCAACCTTTCCACATCTAAAACATTTAAGAGGTAAGATATCTTTATACCTACCGGTTCCTTGCTTCACCCTTTTTACAAAGTTTGCTTCTGCTTCTTCTGTGCTCTCATCATTTGAATCTTCATCTATCTTTGTTCCTTTGAAGGTGGTCTCAGATCTGGCTTTGTATTTTGCAAACTTTCTCATCTTGAATGCGCTCAGAGTGCCAAACAATTATTCTACTAAATTTTGCGAATCATAAGTTTCTTCAATTGTTGAGACCTTGTCACTGTAGCTTTCCGGTAAAGTCCTCAAAATTTTCTCTATTTCATCCTTATCATCTTGAGTGTTGCCAAGATTTCTGATCTCATTTACAACATTGTCAATTTTTTGAAAGTAGCTTTCTATATCTTCTCCTTCCATCCTTAAGTTCTCATATCTGCCTTTAGCAGTCTGCATCTTAGCTAGTTTAACCCTATCATTTCCTTCATAGATGTTTTTCAGTTTTTCCTAAACTTCATAAGTAGTTTCTAATGCAACAACCTTTGCCAATTCAGTTTTAGATAATGCACTAAAAATAGCATACCTTGCTCTTTCATTTTCTTCATAGGCATCGATCTCATCCGGAGTAGTAGGTCCATTTGCCGCCACCGTATATTTTTTCCCCTTAGCTTTCCAAGCTTTGTAACTCAAAGAAATTAGATACCCTCTCATCTTCACTTTCCAGAAACTACAGTCAGATCCATCAAAGTTAGGAATAGTAATTTTATATGCCATTGGATCTCCCTGAGGGGTTAGACTCACTGTCTGGGAACCAAAGCTCTGATACCAACTGTTGAATGTCCCAGATAATTGAGAGGGGCGGTGAATCAGTTGTAGTTTAAACCATTTATCAATTTCATAGATCCGGTCCAGTAGATTAATTCATTAACCACATAACCAATCAGATATAAACATGAATAAGCACACACATAAACTATAGACAATGAACACCAAATTTTTACGTGGAGAACCCAAGATGGGAAAAACCATGGAGAAGCTGATTCTCATGAATAAAAACGCCAGTTAAGGTGATTTTTACAAAAGGTGGCTCACTACAAGAATGCTCTTTGCTGGTGGGTTCACTGCCTAGAAGAGCTCACTACTTAGAGAAAAAAGAATGAAAAGCAAATCCACCACACGAAGTACAACTGTTGGAAGAAACCCTTGGATCACTGTCTCTGGTGTCTAATAGCAATAGCACACACACTCTGCTCACAACCCAATTCACGCTTTCGCGTAACACCTTGCACAATATCTGACAGATCTTCTTTTCAGATAACTTCCATATCAATCCATCACAATAGTCTTGTTATTTGTATTGATCTTTAAAATATGAAATCACCAAGTCGGCCATCAAAACATAATTTGAAATAGGTCTAGACTAAACATTCCCACGACGGGGAGGAATGAAAAGTGGACCACCACACCACACACTGCCTCGACTGAAACACCATTATCCAATTGCCACAATAACCGAAGCCCAAAAAGAAATATCATCGTTAGCAATCATGCCTCCGAACCACATCAACACGACCCAAAAACAAAATATCAAAAGTTAAAGCATTGAGTGATATGAAACCAAACTACCAATACCATATCCGGAACAATAGAGAATTCTAGACCACTGTCAAACACAAACATCACTTAATACATCATTGGAAAACACTTTTTGGAACACCAACATTCTAGAGCACTAGCCTCGGGATCTGTGACGTCCCCAAATTTTTAATAAAGTGACTTAAATAAATAAATAAATTAAGTGGTCCCAAAATTTAAATAATATTATGAAGGACCTTTAATTAATTAATAAAAGGGGGGGCAAGTAATAAAATAATAAATAAAGTGTGTCGGCCTAATGTGCAATCCTTCGGGAAACTTCCCTAAGCCCTTTATAAGGTCGTGTTGGCATTATAGGTAGGCATGGTGAATTATATATTTTCTTTGTATGGTGAATTATAGGTAGGCACGAAGGTGATGGGAGACTTGCATGAAGGTGACAAGTGAGCCGTATGGAGGTGATGGGTGAACAACACGGAGGTGATGAGAGAACCGCACAGAGGTGACAAGTGACTTGGTATAGGTGCAATACATCACTCCACGTGTTGGGTTGTTGGTGATGGAGTCCCGTCTAGGTGTCGTACGTCGTCGATACATTGCAATGGTATCAGAGCTGGTGATTCTGCCAGCTTGTCGAGAGAATTTGGCGCCGAGTGATGGAATGGAAGACGAATATGTGGATATGACAGTCTTGCTGAGAGAGCTAAGAAGAAGTCAGCAGCAGCTTCGCCAGACCCTAGCAAGAGGACAAAAGTAGATTGGTGAGACTCTGACGGGCGATATGTCATGCACCCTCAGTCCAATACTAGGCTGATGAAGCCGACTTTCCATCCAAGGAGCCAGCAACAACCCTCTTTGGTTGAGTCCCTGAAGCAATTCAAGCAGGATTGGATTGAGGGTGGATGGCAGACAAACATATTTCTCAAGGACTACATGGAACTGCAAATGAAGTATCCATCCTCTACCGGCAAGAGTCTACAACAATAATCTGAAACGGGAGATGTACAATGGGCTACATGACACTTTAAATCCTAAAGAGGATAAAGACATGCTCACAGATCCACTTCAACAACAGGAGGATATGGACAAGTAAGAATCAACAGTTGTCCCTTTAGGTGGGGAACATCTAAATTTTCAAGGCAAACAAAAAGGTGAAGGAGATGCTTGCACAAATTTCGTCAAGCCAACACTTGTTGATCAACTTGATGGAAATGCAGGCTCTATCACTGATCCTTCGAATGAGTAGGCTCTACCAGTGGTTGATCAACCTCATGAAGATACAGACTCTACCGATGATCCCTTCCAGGAGCAATCTCTACAGTTGGTTGGGCATGAGGCGCGTATGATTGCCATCTCTTCATGTGAGTGGCTTCCTCATGGGAAGAACTAGTGGCGCTTGAGCTTTGAGATTCCAGACCATCATTGTTTGCAAGAGATTGATTGACATGATAACATGGATGTGTTTGATGGTTGGCGTCAGTCAGATCCTGATGACTCTGAGCATGGCAACGTTTATATCAGAGTGGAGTAGTGAAAGCTTGATGCAAAGTTACTCTTCTCGTCTACAGTCAGGTGCGTGCATGTGGTCATGTTGCGGCATGGAGATTTCAGTGTATATGGCTATCGATGTCTGCGCTTGGTTTGGGATCCTGGAGCGTTGCAGTGGGCAAACTGTTTGATGATGGATTGCTTGAGGGCAAGCAATCTTTGGGCGGTGAGGATTTGTGATGACCCCAAATTTTTAATAAAGCGACTTAATTAAATTAATTAAGTGGTCCCAAAATTTAAATAATATGATAAAGAACCTTTATTAATTAATAAAACGGGGGGGCCAAGTAATAAAATAATAAATAAAGTATGTCGGCCTAAGGTGTAACCCTTCGGGAAACTTCCCGGAGCTCGTTATAAGGGCGTGTTGGCATTATAAGTAGGCATGGTGAATTATATGTTTTTTTGCAATTGCGATTCTAGTTGGAATTTAGCATTGTCTGCCGTTTCGGAGGTGCAAGATCCTGTCTATTCAGGTGCTCGCAGTTTCAGTGGTTAGTAGCCACCCTAGTCTACTTTTTTGTGAAACTTGGTGAAGTCTTCACTTGAAGACGAAATTGTAATAAGTTTTGATATTCTATACTATTTGCAGTTATCGATCCGTTACTCATTCTTGTGTTGGTTCTGTGTTGAATATCTTGCATATATAAAGATGAAACAAGCATAATACATTCATTGTATCCGTACCATAGAGGTCGTACGGTAAGTGGAGAGACCAGTACATTGCTGTATGGGTATATCATTACCGTACGGGTGAGAAATAACATTACCGTATGGGTGGGAAATAACATTTCCGTACGGGTGTATCATTACCATACGGGTGAGAAATAACATTGTCGTACGGGTGTATCATTACCGTACGGGTGAGAAGTAACATTGTCATACAGGTGTCATCATTACCGCACGGGTCAGAAGTAACATTGCTTTATGGGTGATATCATTACCATACGAGTGTGAGGAAATTGCCACAGGGACAGAGGGGTGGACCAACTAGCCGTATAGGACTATACGAAGATTGCCATACGTGTGTGGAGGAGGATTGAACAAGAATATTGCCTTCGGTACATCATGGGATCAACAAATCCTCAAAATCACTCTGTAACATATCATAAATATTGAGCACAATCCAATCACCAAAGCAGTATGCTGCCATCAATGACAACCATATTGACACATCAACAACCCTGCAACAACAACAAACTCCCCCTTTCAACATGTTCATCTTCACTGAGAGTCGTGTTGCATCAAGCAGAGAGAGGTTGCAGAGTTGTGCATTACCCGAAGACTGAATCAGGAAAAATTTAACAAATATGTTAGAATTTAACATTTTTATACTTTTTTGAATATTTAATATAATATTATTTTCTAAATTAACACATTCAAATATTTAAATAACAATTTTGAACTTATTAATTGAGTTATTTTGTTTTTTGAAATTAAAAACAAAAAATTAAAATATGATAGTTTAATATTTGTTAAAATAAAATTTAGTTAATATTTAGAATTTAAAATGTAAAATATTATTTTGTATTTTAAGTGTGCTCTTGCTTGTTCTGTTGGCAAACAAAACACTCTATAACATACTGTTGCACATCATACTTCAGGCCTTTCCATGTAAATATCTCCCGAACCTACCTGTAGATTTTGAAGAACCCAGGGTGCCCAACTAAAGGAGAATCATGGAAAGCTCTCAACACCACCTACCTAACACTCGATCCTGGAACCAAAAATACCCTCTCCGTGTTAATGATCAACTCATTTACAAGAGTATACCTGTTGTCTTGTATAGTTCGGTTAATAATACTAGACGCCCACTAATCCCTGGCATAATCAGCAATGATCAAGTGTGTCCAATCCTCAGATATCTCAGTCATAGCACATAAATGAGGCCTCCGAGAAAGTGCATTAGCAACCACATTCTGAGTACCCTTGATATAAGAGATGTCAAAATCATAAGACTGAAGTTTGCTCACCCACTTCTGCTGTCTCTCATTGAGATCTCGCTGTCCAAGGAAATACTTCAGTCTATTATGATTAGTTTTAATGCAAAACTTACTACCAACTAGATACCGCCTGAACTTAGCCAAAGCGTGCATTATGGCTAACAGTTCCTTGTCATAAACACTGAAAGCTTTCTCAGGACCCCTGAGCTTCTTGCTCTCAAAAACAATGGGATGACGATCTTTGGAAAGAACAACACCAATGCCTCAGCAGAAGCATCACAGTGCAAATCAAACGGTCTAGAGAAATCCGGCATCACTAGAACCGAGCATGATGTCATAATTTGCTTGAACTTCTCAAAACACTCCTGTGCTTGAGAGGTCCACTCAAAAGCACCCTTTCGGGTCAAATCAGTAAGAGGAGCTGCATGTTGAGAGAACCCAACAACAAATCTGCGGTAGAAAGCACACAGACTAATAAATCCTCTAAGTTGTGTCAAGTTCCCTTGAGTAGGCCAATCTAGAATAGCACGAACCTTATCAGGATCCATGCGCACTCCCTATGCACTGATAATATGACCAAGGTAGAGCAACTCTGTCATCCCCAAAGCACTCTTGGACTCCTTTGCATACAAGGAAGCCCTATCCATGATATCCAATACTGTATCCAAATGAGATAGATGATCATCCCACGTCTTACTATACACCAAAATATCATTGAAGAAGACCAAAACAAATCTCCTCAACTGGTTGTGGAAGACCCTGTTCATAGTGGACTGAAAAGTAGCTGGAGCATTAGTCAACCCAAAAGACATGACTAAAAACTCAAAGTGTCCACAATGGCATCTGAAGGTTGTCTTCTCTATGTCCTCCCGAACTCTGATATGATGATATCCAGACCTCAAATCAATCTTAGAGAAGAAAGTTGCACCACGCAACTCATCTATCAGCTCATCAATGTGTGGGATAGGATACCTGTTTTTAATTTTCCTCCGGTTCAACATTCGGTAATCAATGCACATTGTGAGTGTACCATCCATTTTCTTCAGCAAAACAACTAATGAAGCAAAAGGGGACTTGGCCTAATGTGTCCCATAGATAACAGCTCCTGAAATGTTTTCTCAATTTCATCTTTCAGGCGCTTAGGGTGCCGGTAAGGAGTAATCATGATGGGCTTAGTGCCCTCCTCTAACTCAATAATGTGCTCAATGCCTCTATCAGGTGGCCTGCCATGTGGTAAATCACTAAACACTTTAGAATGTTTAGTTTTGAGCTCTTGTATCTCAGGGTGATAAGCTGATTTACCTGTCTCATCTAGTGTAGGTAGTAATCTACACTCTGCTGCCCACTCAATTGCATCATGACTAATGAGACGCTGCATACGTTTGAGTGAGATTGTCCTCAAATTCTCCTCTCTGATTGCCTTAAGAATATGTTTCTTTCCATTAATTTCAAAATTCATTTCCATGTCCTTAAGGCTGAGATAAAACGCCTCAATAGAATGTAACCAGCTCATGCCCAAAACCAAATCAGTACCTCCCATGTCAACAACATGAAAATTAGTCTTAAATTCAGATTTATTTAACTTCATGGGAAGATCCGGAATCATCCCGTCACATTTAAGTGTGTAACCATCAGCCACCTTAACTCTAAGGCCTTCAAATTCTTCTTTTTGTATGCCTCTCCTAGATACCAATCGTGAATCTATAAAGTTATGGGTGGCACCTATATCCAACAATGCAATGACACACTACCCTGCTAAGGGGCTCTGCATCCTGAAAGATCCCTCTTTCTTTATGCTAGAGAGGTATACTACCTTAAGGTTGGAATCCTCATCAACCTTTTCATCATTAATAGCTTCTTCATAACTCTCTTTCTCATCATCAGCTTGCTGTCTCTCAAAATCAGAACTATGTTCATCCTCATAATACCACTCCATAAGCCTATTTCTACCCATAGGCTTCAATGGACTCTCATGTTTCTCATCATATGGTCCCCTATAGTAAAAACATAATCTTTTTCTCCTTAAATCATTAAGTGTTCCTTGATCTAAGGGCCCTGTCATAGGTTTCTTGAAATCTGATCCTTCTATTCGTTTTGGAGCAGCTTTGTTGTCATATGTGGGATTAGATGGTTTAGGAGGGAACCTATTACGTGGAGTTGAAAACTCCAAGTCTGTTGGCTTTTTCATGGCTATCTGCAAGGATGAAGGATCAAAAGACTTAATCCAACCCTTGAGAGGAAACACTAACCCCTCTACAAACAACATCACACGCCTCCTCTTTGAAATGTCATACACCATCACTGAAATTTGCTGGAACTCACTAATGAAGGCCTCCAAACTGTCAGTCTGTTTGAGTTGTGCCAACTCATGGAAATAGGACTCTGGGTCCTTCCTGTCAAACCTCTCTACCAGTCCATCCACAAACTCCTGGTATGAAACAATCTGATCATGATGTAAAGAAACTAACCCATGGTACCACCAGTCATGGACTATGCCATCCAAATGCAACACAACAAACCGGATAGTGTCCTCTTCAGACATAGGATGCAAAGAGAGATAAGTATCAAGCTTGTGAATCCAAGCTGTAGCTATCATTTTACCGCTCCCATCAAAATGAGTTAAAGTTAATTTGCTGGTTGCTTGCTTCAAATCATGGTTCACGTGCCTCTGCCTTTCATTTGTTCTACCTTTAGAACGCTCCCTCTTTTGGGTCATGAACCTGTCGAAATTCAAATGTTGCTTTACTTCATGTGGTAAAGCATCCCACTCAGCATGTAAAGCCAACACATCATCTGTAAATGAAATTTCCTCCTCAGTACTACCAACATCTATCTCTGGCCTCAAGAAAGTAGGACGTAGAGGCCTGTCCTTTGTGCCTGTCAATTTAGCTCTAGACTTGTGTGAGCTAATTGAGACACTCCTAGTATCTCTATCCCTACCATGATCTCTAGGCAAAGAAATACGCTAAAGAGTGTTTGATAAATTGTGCAAGTACAATCTGTAAAGAGCCTAACTAGCTCAATTCCCAAATCCTCTGGAAATAATCTTTGTTTTGGATATTTTTGTTTCTTTTGAAATTTTCAACATATATTGATTTTTTTGTGTTTTTTCAAAATGAGGTAGAAATTGCAATTTTCTCATCCACGTTTCCAGTAAGCTGGCCGCGACTCATGCAAGAAAGATGGCGGCTGATAAGAAATACCCACGTCCAGCAAAAAAACTTTGAACAATCACCAAGCAATGGCATCCAACACTCCAAACTCTTGTTTCTTCCTGTGGTGTCAAATATATCATCCAATTAGCAACAATGCTGGCCGAAAAACTTCACACAATTCACTGGAATTGAATTCCAATTCAAAGTGGCAAGAAACTGATATGAATTCACAATTCATTCAGCAAATACTCAAACCCTCACTCCAAGCTTCAAGAAATTCGCAAATCACCAAGTTTTTATAAAATAATCAAAAGGTAATGAATGAAGAATTCAAAATCCCCATATAATGAAACATGTTGTCTTCAAGAAGGCTCGATTTCTTCCAGCTTCATCAATACTCCTCACATAACTTAAAATAGCTCCTTACTTTCAAACTTCAGAAGTTTGAATATTTAAATTATAATATTCAATTATAACATTTAATGACTTGACTTTAAAATAAGCCCCAACATATAAATTAATTAAGTCAAACTTAATTAATCAATTATAACCAATTCAAAGCCAAATCCAACTGCACTGCTCTGTCAAATCACATGCCTGGAGACCCTGCCGTAAATGGAAACTGACAGAAATATACTTACTATAAAAAGTAAGTTCTCAACCAGAGACCCTCAAATCAATCCGTTAACCGATGAGGGTCGCAATGATGGGCTAACAATGGCATGTCCTGGACACTTGCTAAAACGGGGACATCACATTTGAATAGTTAACTTAAGGCCCTTCATTGATTCAACCATTTCTTGGTAATTGATATGTTGAAGAAATCGATATATATATATATATATATATATATGTATGTATGTATATATATATTCTCGGCAATCATATTATTAATCTTTTGCAATTTTGTTTCCTTTAGAGTCTTCACAAAATTGAAGAAACATTAGCAATGCAAGGTAAAAGTTGGGGACACTACAGTCTCCCCCTCTTGGAAAATGCTTGCCCACAAGCATTCTTATATCGTTATGATGATTCCTAGATCCCAAGTAACTACATAGAAGGATTCAATATACATCAATTGTTTCAGGTCGATTTCATTTGACTCATTATGCAATTCATTCATCGTGTCCACTTTTGGGTCCCAAAAGTTAGAGCACCAATTGTTCTCGATATAATTAGGTTGATTATCTAGAACAATGATCTTGGAATGCTTATCCTAAAGGTGAGTCATCTAATGTGGCATGAACTCTATCTTCATTGATCATAAAAGAACATTGTTGAACCATAGAATCAAACTCTAAACTTCTTGTGATGATGTGAGGCTATCCTCATTGACTTTATGGGTACATGTACTTAATTAATTGATATGCATTAATGAATTTCTACACACAAATGTATACTTCCTTCAAACATATATTTATCTTTGCCTTTTGGATGAGCTTGTCGCTGTTTATCATAAGATAACTGCTGCTCGCAACTCATATGTATATAGTTCAAGCTTATTCTTTTACTTGGTGACCATCCTATATATATAAGTCTTGCACAAGTAAGATGTAAACATATTTTGGTGAGATTTTAAACTTACTAGCTTGGGAAAATTACTCAATCTTGTTGTCTTGAACTACAAATTTGTATATTAAGTTCACCTAAGGTGTCTTATTATTGTAAATATACATCAGTGTTATTATCATGTACAAGAGCCTCGTTTCACAAAATTATTATGTAGTTCATTTTTCAATATCAAAAGTAAATCTAAAATAGGAATCAGAAACCAGATTAAAAAGCTGTTATGTTCTTTTTACCCTAGTGTCTCCAGAGCAGTAGAACAATCCACATTTAGGTTCTATAAAATCTGATCGTTCTCCATTAAGGAAATCCAAATGTTAAATGGACCTCATTCTTGCCCATAATTTAACGTACAAATCCAACTGCACACTCAATCTATGTCATACTAGACCATGGAATAAAAAACTTATTAATATCTTATTTTCATTTTAATGTTTTTGACAATGTAAAGATGTGTGATTAATAATAAAATAGTGTATTTTATTTAGTCTCTTGCATCTCAAATCGAAGCTGAAAGTGACCCAGTAGCGCTTTTACCAAAGGTTGTGGCACTACTCTATGTGCAGGTGAGTAATTAATTTTCTTGTTGATGTGATTGTGATTTTTTAAAAATTGTAATAAACTTTCTTCACATAAAAAACTCTCTAAAAACATTAGTGTGTAGGTACACAACAAAGCATTACAAATCCCAGGCAGAACAATGGCTGTAGCTGTTTCTAGATTGAAGGTAAGATATTTGCTTGTGATTTCTTATATTATCTTGTAGATTTCGAATCAACATCATTATTTTTTATGATGGTTATGTCCTGGAAAATAAATTGTTTTATTGTGTTGATGCCCATGTGCTCCTTAATAGAAAGAAAATTAAATATTGCGTTACTAATGTCAGTGAAGAATTTGGGGATTTATGGATAAATTTGTAAATTAAAAAGTTAAACACAACTTCAAAAGAACACTAAACCTCAAAATGGAGAAGCGAAAGGACTGAATTGAATCAAAAGGTTTAACTCTTTGTGGAACAAGGGTTGAATTTGATACAATAGTTGGAAAAGTTCCCCAGTACTCACAATTTTTTTATTCAAAAAATAAGTACTCTTTGGGAAAACTTGTGGGTTATATCGTGCCAAATTTTTGGCCAGTTTTGCTATGCAAATTTTCAATTTATTGCTGAATTTTCAGCAAGTTGGAGAGTTCAATAAGGAGATTCATTGGTTGTGGGAATGACAGGGCCATGCAATTTTGTTGCATTTTTTAGACCGAAAGTACTCAATTTCCCCCTTTTAACCTCCCACGCCATAGGAAAACATAACACAACAATTGTTCATCCTTGAGAACATTTTGCAAAGAGTTTTAGTTGATTTGAAGTAATTCAGTTTTCAGGCTAGTAATCCTTTTCCAAGCATTTAAGTCACTTCTAGCACGTTAGTAATAGGTTAGTAAACATGATTTACAATTTTACCTGCAATGAATTCATTTTTTGAAAATTTTATGACTGATTTGTACAAGTATTTTTTATGAATTTGCTGTATTTTTGCCTTAAAATATTTTACACTGAGCCAAAAAAGGATTTCTTTTGGAAAAACTGATTATTGGCATGCCACATTGCTATTCAACTATGATATTATATAGGAGTTTTATTTTTTTTTTCATGTTCAAATTGCTGGTTTTAAAGCATTTTTTGGGGGGTATTTCAAGTTTAAACATGCATGTTAGATATGATGACATTTAGCTTCATATCAAGACTAGCAGCAGTTATTGAAAGATGTATTTCTGGAAACAAAAGTCTCACTTGGAAAATTTTCATAATGGGACTGGTACCAGAGAGTGAAAGATGTGTTTCTAGAAACAAAAATCTCACTTGGAAATTTATCATAATGAGACCGGTACTAGAGAGAGTGATTTGCATCTTATGCATGAAGAAGCTTAGTGAAGCATTAGTCACTGTTTGCCCCGTAGGGTCAATTTTCAGAACATAACAGAATGCAAGTCCGTTGCCGTAGATCCCGCTCAGCTAACATCTCTCTCTCGAGTGACCTTCACGATAAACGCTGCCTCCATAACTTCCTTATGTTTCTTGTTCATCTCCTCTTGTGCTGTCATAAGGCGACTCTCTGCTCCTGTCCGCTGAGTCCTCTCGTGATCCAACTGCTCCTCCAAAGCTGCCCCCTGAGACCTTTGTTGCTCCTCCAAGGCTACCATCTGATCCTTTTGCTGAACAAGTTCCTCTACCATGTGACGTCGAGTGGTTAACTCCTCTTGAGCTGTCATAGCTGCCACCCGCACGTCCTCAACCCCTAATGTTGAATGTTGGGCTCTCCTGAGCTTGTAATATCTCTCTCGGAATGCTTTCACAACCCTCTTAAGCAAGGAGTTGATCCTACTCTTCCCTAGAAGCTCTTGAAGTCGCCAATCCACCAACATGGCAAGGGTCTTCATAGCAGGCCATCCCCGAGAATCTAAACATCGTGCAAACTCCTCTGCACAACCCCCTATAGCAAATGTGAGCAGACGCTCTACAGCCTAATCCGTCACCCCGTGGGCCCGTTCTCGAACAGAGGTCACTATCGTCCATGCACCTGCCTCCACAGCCGCGAAAAACCGCACTAGAACCCGACTCACCTAGGATCTCAGACACCTCGTGTTGAATGTATGCAGGAGCCCTGCTTTCGAACTCCTCTTCGCGTACACCCATGTCATGTGGAGGTTCCAACTCCAACTCCCTCAGGTGGGAACTCCTCTCTAAATCAACAATCTTCTGTAGCATCGACACGTGTTGCTATGGTGAAAGGGTGCAGGTGCAATGGGTGCCATGGGAGCCAGCTGGTAGCAGGTTAGCCAAGCATCTGTGGTCGCCATGTGGACCTCCATCTCAATGCCTGCATCCCTTAGCATCTCGACCCCTGCATCCCTCCACATCTCCTATGGACCTATTGGTTGCTCCATAGCCTCAACCGCTGGCTCTATTCCCACAACTGCCTCAACCTCTGGCTCTACTCCCTCAGCTATTGGCTACTATACGACGATACGCGTACTAGGAAGTGTCAAAGTGAGCGGGGCCCGCAATTGCCCAAGTCCTGACACAGGAATGGCTCCAACACTCACACCTAAAGTGGTAGGGGGAACCAACGGGTTACCAACCAACCTGTAGTAAAACTGAAGCAAATACAAATCTCATCCCTCCTAGTCCAAGTCCACTGAAGGGTGTGACACCACTTGATGGTGTACGGGTACCCGATGGTGCATCGCCCAAAGGTGTGACACACCCCGATGGTGGGGTACTACCCAATGGTGTGCCACGCCTGCAATACCCTCGACTCCCTTAGTTCGGTTCAAAGCATCCTTTGTAGTACGACTTGCCACCTCCCCATGGCTCACCATTTGGAAATTACCACTACCTCCGCTAACCGTCGAAGAGGTATCTCCAAACTCTGCCTCGTCTCCACTCATGTTGCCCTCCTCATCCGACTCTGACTCTGTCTTGGACAACTACCTGGTGCCTACGCTTCCGGCTAGGCTGAAAATCATCACCGACTATATAAGTATCCAAGTGTGTCCAATAAAATATCGAGGGTCGGTTAGGCTCCAAACGGCTTCGTGGCTGTAAATGACCATACTAATCCGGAGGTATCTGCGTCCACACAACATCCAAGAAAAGCCCAATTGCGTAATGCGCCATATAGAAGTTTTTGTGCTGCAGTGTCAAAAATTCATGAATTTGCCCTGAGAGTAGGGACGCCGTCATACACTGTACGAGCCCATAACCCATTCGTCAAAGCAAGCATCGTTAGTACAGTATCCGAAGCTCTGCTAGCTCTTGTCAACCTACTTTCCCAAAAGAACCTAACAGGTATGCTAAGTATCTTAACACTCAGTATGCATCTCTAATCACCTGCATACCCTGTGACTTCAAATGACTGCACCAATCATCAATAGCTTTAGCCTTCTACTCAAGCTGCTTAGCATACCTGTTAGGTTCTTTTGGGAAAGAAGAAGAAATAGGATCGACTTCTTGGGAAGAGTTGTTCATTTTTTCAATCGTCTCTAGAAGTCGAGCATTTTCTGCCCTCAATCTATTCTTCTTTTCCCACAGTCTATCGTTCCTTGCTGTAAGTGAAGCAACATCTTTTGCATCATGTTGACACCCCAACCGCGTTTGTTTGCTAAGCTCAACTCTGGTGAACTTATAATTAGTTGCCTGAAGGTCCTCAATTGGCTTATCAACAAGTGGTTCTGCAACTTCTGCAAACTTAACTTCGTGCTCATCTACGATGACCTTGGACAATATGTTTGCTTTTCTGTTCTTCGAAGTTTTGGCCTTGTTGACATGTTTGAAATCAAACTCTTCAGGCGGAATCTCCTTCTTTTTCCTCTTTTCAGTAATGGAACTCAACCAAGGAGGTAAAGAGAAGGTAGAAGATGCTGATGCTGATGTAGTAGGCATAATATTTGCCACTTCCATTTGTGAAACAATTGTGACTATAGTAGGAGCTTCTATCTGGATTGCCACCGGTGTTGGATTACCTTGCGCTACCTCAGCCATGAATTGCTCAAATTGTGCAATTGTAGTCTCAAACAACGTCATGGATGCACTAGTTGTGGGTGGAAACTTTGAGTATGTATCAAACACGTTCTCCAAATTGTCCAATGGATATTCTGATGTATATGCAGGAGCTACAGAGGAGATAGGCATAGAAGGTGTAACCAAAGCGGGATCCCTAGGAGGAACATGTACTGTAGAAAAAGAATCCACATCTGTGTCCAATGGAGATTTAGGGGGCTCATCGGATACTGTTGCAGAATCCGGAAAAGATGTTATCTCTGATGTCACCAAGGAATGTGACATTCCAAGAACAGGTTCCTCAAGCATCTCATCTTCACTTGATTCGATATGCACCCTTTCAGGTTCTGGAACCTTGACTATAGCCTTGCCTCCTTTGATGGTAAGCTGTGGAATAACTAAATGCTCTGATGTAGACGTTCCATCCTTCCCTTTGTCTTTAATTTCTAATCTTCGGCCAACTCGACCAACAGGGTCAAAATCTCTACCTGGTTTAACTTTTATGCATTTGAGACCCCTCCTTTTCAACCATGTATTTGTGTTAGCCAGGATGGGCTGGAATCTATCCCAAATGGATATGCTTTCCTTTACTGACCACGAAGGCGGCAGAATAGGCAAATTCTCGACATGATGTCTCTCATAATCTGTGTCAAGAATGTTTTCATCATCCTCCACACCATCAGGAATCTCTGCCAGCTTAAAATCTACTATCTGCTTTATAGTTTGCCTGTAATAATCCATCTTTCTGATATCAATCTCCGTGCGCATGTCTATCCAGAGGTCTTCAAGACGATGCACATGCAAGAACCACCTTCTCATTTTATCATTCAGGCCTCTCCAATCAAAGAAACTCCTGGAAACAAACTTCTTAAGAGTAATCTGTTGAAGTTCGAATTCCATGCTCTTAGCTTTAGGTACAGTATTTAGAGAGTAGCCTACAATCCTTAATGGATTGCATGAAGAAACCCTCACTCCAGGCCTGTGCAGTGTTGACTGGTTTGATTGAATCGCCATGAGCTGACGTGCTAATTCCATCAAAATGATTTTATTTGTAGGATAACGTGGTAAGGTATAGGGTTCACCTCGGAAATAGCCGACTCTGAGATATGTGAAATTGGGAATCTGCAGAAAAAGGCAACCATACAAACTTTATTCCAAGCTTCATCTGATACACGCTTCTTGGGAAGTTCTTTGTTGTACAAGCACATGTAATACCCAAAGAAGACATCTTGTACCCTGCGATAATGAACTTGACTCAACCTCAAAGTAAGCTGCTCATAATGCTCCCACACATGAACAAGTGACCTATCTCCTTTTATGGAGAGACTAGAAATTGAACCAAGGACAGCAGCAATGTATACTAGGTATGAGTTCATATAAAATGTACAAGTGGTGGTTACCTCAGATAATTGCTCGCACAAGATGTCACTAATAAATTCCCCCTAGAATATTTTCTGCTTGGATCTAATTATTATGGAGATGAATTTATACGTCCAAGGCTCAAAATAACAGGATTCCTTGAGTCCCCCGATTCTGCTGAGCAAAGTAATGAGATTGATCTGCTCTTGGAATTCTGATTTATGCACCTTTGGTGCAGGGCACCCTGACAGTGACATGCTAAGGGGTCACTTGGATGGCTCATGGAGAATGAATGATCTAAAAGATCAAAAGATGAATGTAATATGGCTTGAAGCCAAACTTGATGTAATTGATGTCATGGAATGTAATAAGCCTAAATGTATAAAGGCATGATATGATGTAATAGGAAATTGAGTGCATAAGATGGTATAGTAGACCTAGGGGTTAGAAATAGGTCTCAGAATGAGGATAAGGATTTTAAAATGTTATTTGGGTCCTAAGAAGACAACACCCAAAGTTACAGGGTCTTAAATGAATTAGTTTTAAAATTCAAAATTTTGAAAATAACGGCTAATTGCCAAAAGGAGGGAAACTCTAAACTTATGTTTAGTTTGTATTGTTAGGGGATTTAACTGATGAAGATCAGTTATGGGAGTTATTTTATGACTATGTAAGCCTTAGAAGGCAGGGGATCACGAGGGAGTTGTGATAGAGGTTTTCAGATTGTACGGACTGCATGTTTTGGGAGCAATAAAAGTTTGTTTTCTTGCAAATTTTGAAGTTCCTTGATGTGGTATTAATCTACAAGCTTGGTTGTGGTGGCATGATGGATTTTAGAGCATATTAGATCAAGGTTAAACCTTTGTAACTTGGTTTTGTGGTTTTAATATTGACTGTCCTGTAGAAGTTCTCAGTTTTGCTTTGAGTTTCACTATGAATTTGTAGGATCCATCCCCTTTTTGTAAATACTGTAACTTGGGGATGGATTCACACTGCAATATGGTTTCCTAACATGAATAATGCAGGAACAAGAAGGAGTTTGCAAGTGATAAAGGCTGGAGGGTGAGTTAGACAGTATTGAAGGGTTACATGCATGGTGCATAGTTATAGCAGCAGAGGAACTAGCCATTGGAGGGGGTTATTTTGTGTTAGAATCTACTTTGTTATGTTATAATAAAGGTGAATCAACTTTCAATTGATTGATATGATGTTGGGAGGTCAGACATTGACCAAGCCCTAGATTTTAGGGGTTTTGGAGAATAAATTAGGGCTTTCACATATGGAGAGGTCTTAGGACCAAATTGATTGTGGAATCCATGGTTTGCGGTCATTTTATGACACTGTTGAAAGTCTTAGAGTCTGGTATTGAGAAACCCATACAATTGCTTTATAAATGGAGTCGAATTAGCTCTCCTAGTTCAGTGACAGTGGTAGTTTTGAGAGGTTTGGTCCAAAACACTTAGGTCTGGTCTTGAGATATGTTATGAAACTTGGAAAAGGGTATTCAAATGTGTGGTTTGTTTGGAGAGTTGTTTGGGAAATATTTGAGAAAATAATTAATAACCCTCGCTGCTGTACTGGTAGGACAGTGCATGACTGGACAGTTTGGTCCAAGAAGACAAAATAGTTATAAGAATGAGACTAGGTGTTAATGATTGGATGGTTTGAGTGTATTGGAGTCCTTAGAGGAGTTAGGGTCACCATTTGAAGCAAGATTGAGGATTGTGGTTGCAGAAGCATAATGAATGGAGGATGCATGGCATGGAGCTTGAAGCATGATTGAATGGTTGAGTGTGAAGAAGTGGATAAATTCAAGATGTGGAGCCTAGTGGAGTCTAATGTGATAGAAGTTGACCTCTGACAGGTCTATTGAGTAAGGTTGAGCCCTTGGGTTGTGGGTTGAGTCTAGAAGTGATCTTGGAATGAAGATTGAGGAAGTTGTTGTCAAGGAACAAGGAAAGAGCCATGCAACTTATGAAAGAAATGGTTACTTACCACTAGCATCTGCATCAAGTTCTATCAGAGCTTATAAGATGCCTTTGGGAGAAGAGTTGGAGGAGACAATCTGAGATTTTGAAGACTTAGAATCCCTTGTTGAACCTTAAAGTTGAGTTATCCTTTAAGAGTATTCCAAGGTGGTGATTCGTGGTTGGATGAATCTTGGTTGTATAGGAAGTCAGATTGAAGGGTAGAAGAGGTTCAAGCCATCATGAATTCAGATTTGAAGAGAAGAGAGACTTATGGGTACTCACAGTTGTTGTGAGGTCTTCACAACTCGCCCCAATTTGGGGACCCCCCTCTGAAATTTCGCAGGTGCTTGGAGTCTGGTCCGTAAGTAGTTGAAATCTGAACTTGCAATACATAAAATCTGGACTTGAATTGGTAAAATCTGAATTTGATTTGGTTGAAATTCGAACTTGGANTTTGAACTTGAAGTCTGAGCTTGATTTGCAATGAAACATGGAACTGGAAACATGGAGACTTAGAGCTTTAAACTTGGAATCTGGTTTTACATGGTGGTGAAACTTGAAATCAATGTTTGTAAATCTGCACTTAAAGGCATGAATCTTGAAGTCTGAACTGGAAATTTGAAAC
>MU223519.1:4101383-4129303 GCA_018584345.1 Thuja plicata | reverse complement strand
GTGTCAGCATCTTCATGACACGAGATCAGGCAGCTAAACACTACAACGACAACACAGCTCATTATACGGCTCTCCTGTGCGAGGAATGGTTGAAGGAGCCTAGGAAGAGGCACTCCAAGTTGCCGAGGTTCACAAGGTCAGATTTGAAGGAGGAATATGGTGACTTAGTTTTGATGTTGAGCCGGGTAATGGGGCTCTCACAGTCGGGACTGCTCGAATCATGGATGTTCTACTTCATCGAGAAGATCTCAAACGAGGGTGTTATGTTTGATTGGGCTCAGATAATCAGCGAGAACCTGGACCTCCAGCTAAGACTTGTGCATAATTCGAAGATGTTCTACATGGGATCATATCTTTTCTATATGATCGCTGGCATGTTCCGGTATCCAGGACTCCGAGCTATGGGTGAGGTTGGTAGTGGACCCGGGCAGTGTTTGGTACACGATTAATAGTATATCATTTGGAAAGGATACGATTTTAACATAAAAATCGACGCCTTCCTTTAAGGGATGAAGCCACGGGCTTTGCTGAGCATCGCGTGTTTTGAATGTGCAAAGAACATATGCATTTTCCAATAAAACCGACGCCTTATGACTTAAAGACAGCCACAGGTTTATAAGAGACCTTAATATATGCTGTCTTTTTAAAACATTATGCAATCATGGTCAAGATCGATGCCTTTTATTTGAGAAAAAGGTAGAAAGCATTTAAAACAAATGACGTGTTATGCAGAGAAAAATCGCCACCATTAGAAGATGAAAACAAAACTTATGATAAGGTTTATATGCATTTAGGAAGAAAAGTCACACTATTCTTTCAAAATGCAAAAACTTACAAATGAATATGATTCCATTTATAAATTCGATCTTTTATATTGTCAAAATAAAAGCTAAAAAATTTTAAGTAACATATTAATCTGAATATGTTGATGCTATTTAAAAGTCCACTTTTAAGAAAAAGAGTATGATTTCTATACACAACTTGGAATCTTAATGACTTGATATGCAAATGTGATTGAAAAAGCCATTGTCATTAAAATTACCAAGAAAATTTTCACAGAACAGCGTGAAATTTTAAGATGGGATTTGAAAACCACTTCGTATATAGATTAAACTTTTGATTCATGTATTTGACAAGAAAAAGTCCACCTTTTAATTGATTTTTCAACAATATGCAGTCTGTCTTAAAAACACCACTAGCAGGACACTGAAATGCTTATAGACTGAGTTTGGCTAACCCAAATGGTGCCTAAGAGGACTCAAAACGACCAGGAAAACAAAGACTACAAACCTAAGCCCAAAGCAAAACCAGAAACAAGAAAGTGAAAGCAAGAAAAACAAAGAAAGACTCAAGAACTGGATGTTCTGTAAAAGATGAAACTTGAACGAGAATCAAGGGATAACTGATTCTGTTAAGTAAACCTCTTCGAGAACACTGACCAACTTAGAGAGAAATCCTACCAATCGTTTTGGAATTGCGTAGGGTTGCCCCAATTTTGGGGAATGCAAAATTGAGGACAACACTTTTATAGTGCTTGCACCTTCTTGCTTACCTCCTCATCACTGCTACTCCCTTTGGAGGAGTAATGATCATTCGACTTGTTCTTTTACTGCGACGTCTTGCTCTCGCTTTCTATATCTATGGCACGATTGTAGGCATCTTCGTATGATGTTGAGGGCACAACTTACATCGTCTTTCTCAAGGAGGATTTCTATCCCTCCACAAACTAGCATTTCTTCAGTCCGTCCGCCAGTTGTCCATTTTCCCGAGCAACTCCTTGAGTCGCCGATTGTATGTCCTCACGCTTTCATGCTTGCCCTGCTTCATGTTGTAGTTCTCTTCTATAATCTTATTGTCGTCTCAAAGCAACTTGAATTTTGCATGGAACACCCTCTTTAAGTCGGCCCATGTGCCCACCTTGGTTTTGTCTATTACGGAGAACCAGTCTGTTGCCACCCTGCGTAGTGTTGCGGGAAATTATGTTACCCTCTCATCTTGGTCGGTCTGCCCCTTGGCTGACCAGATTGTTTCGCACGTTCTACAGTGTCGTACGGGGTCCTCCGTTCTATCCCCCGTAAACTTCGACAACTTCTATTTGTTTGCCATTGTGGTGTTCTTTTGTGACCCGCTCTTTTTACTCTGTCTGGTTGGAATTGCCCCAAGTTCGGTGCACTAGATACAAACAAATTGTTTTGACTACGATGCCATTGTGTCCTCCTGACACTCCTGGCTACACCTCTATCCTCTACATGTCTGTATTCGGTGTACTTCGCACTCTGTGTCCTTCCTGTCTCCAATCTCCTTGTCTTCCTTTAGTGCTGGGTCTCTGGTTTTGCTCCTCGACCATCCCTTAGATCTTCTTATGTAAGGGTTAGGTGTCACAAGCAATGTTGGGTGTTTTCGATCAACTCATATACTTTGTCACCTTCAGCCAATCCCCCCATTGGTACTCTGGTCCACTTCGTACCCCTCGGTATTCTTCTGGTTCCCTTCGTTTAGCCCTTCTGTGTCCCCTCAGTGTTCCTGCTATCTCCTTCAGTGTTTCTCCGTAGCCGCCATCTCCGTACGGCTTGTTCTTCCAACCTTAGTGCTTTTTGGAGGGCTTCGTGTTCGTCCTCTTGTCCCTTCGGGATACATTTCCTATCTTTATTCAAAGTTAGTGGCATCAATTACCCCCTTCGTACGGGTTGAGGGTGGATTGCTATCAGCGGCTCTTGTCACACTTCTCTTCCCTTTGGGTCCTCTCGTGGTATTGTTGTAATATTTTTTGGCGGCTATCCTCTTGGTTTCCCTCTTCTCACAGATTGTGGAGAGCAATGAAGTGATGTGCCAAAAGTCTTGGCAAGTGGTACATATAAGGATCCACTGTTGAACTTATTCCGAGTGTACCCCAGATCGCAGTCTCGGGAACTCCTTGGCGTTCTGCCTCCCTTCGGACGTAAGTCCCGATGGATGCCCTTAGTACCCTTGAACGATCGTCCATGAATGCTCTTTCTCCTTTAAATTCTTCCTCACTATTAACTTGTTCGTTTGCTAGTTGGCCCATTATAAGGTTCTCGCCATGTCATGCGTCTCCTGTCCCCTCGGGTAATTCATTCCCAGATCCGTTCAGGCAATAGGGCCAAATGTTTGCCCCGTAGGGTCAATGTTCAGAGCATTACAAATTGCAAGTAAAATATAACAGTAAGCATATGCACAATGTATTGTGAGAACTCACATATGTATGTTCATTAATCACAGAAGTATTACAATTTATCTCAGAACAACCATACCAACTCTCCAACATAACACAATCATATCTCGAGGATAAGTACAATGATATATAAAGGTGTCGAGTGGGTGCCAACCGTAGCAACAGTAGGCCAACTGCCAACACCTCGACAATGCTAACAAATGCTAATTAACCCGACAATAGTCACTTCCAATATCATATGGAAGGGCACTTCTAGACATAATGCCAAGGCATTTCCAAAAATTAAAGAAGAGGAAAAACAAGAGATGTAAGTGCTCCTTGCATTATGGAATGATTAGACACTTGAGAAGGAATGGACATAAGCAACAATACCCATTAATCTTGACACGCAAGTAGACACAAAAGAAGATATGGAAGACATTGTGGGCTGTAATTGTAGTCCATGCAAATAAAGCACATCCACTTCATTTAGTTTGATCAAAGCATTAAGGCTTTTTTGTATCTAGAAACATTCTTAGAGAAGAACCTTTTCAATAAGGTATAATATGGAGTAAACAAGTATGCTAGGATGGAGATAAGGTGTGTGTAAGTTTCCAGTTTTACAAACTTCCTTACAATGTGGTAAAATGTTTGTCTTGAGAGAATTTGGTGACATCATTGATAGTTGCAAGGAAAGGATACAAGTCACCTTTCTCCAAAATATTTAAGTGGGAAGTTGCTTTAGAATGTTGTTGAAGATGTAAATTTTGTTGGAAATATTGTCATTGATGTCAAGAAGGTAAGTTTATAAGACAACTAAAGTTTATAAGAAATAACAGTTTTGTTGGCACCTCGAGAAAGCTCCTTTTATTATCTCTACAGATAATATTGATACAATTGGAACAAGATATGAACAAGACACTAAACATTGCATGGCTATTATCTATATTTGTGATCACTCTCAAGAATGATAAAGTTTATGATGGAATGACGATATTAAAGATGTGGACTTAAGAAAAGACTTTCATTATGTAATTCCACCAAGGAACCCTTGGAAACAAGGATGAACATGTACTAAAACATGTGGAATAATTTTTTTTGACAATTAAACATTGAACATGCAAACACAATTACTTTTGATCATTCATAACATATCACCATGAGACATCATATGCGCATATAACGAATTAAACCAACTAAGAAACTCACAAAAGTAACAGCAGAAGACCACACATACATCTAAGGGTTCCATGACCTCCTATACATGATTCATTTTAAAGCATCAAATCTAAATGTTCGTATGTTAACCAATTATAAAACTATTCATTAAATCGTAAGCTAAACATATTAGTTCAAGTAATCAGTAGGCTAACATACAATCCAACTCACATCGGGGAATGACTAAATCATCCTCCAAGCCTACACAAACACGACTATGTTCGTTTTAGTGAACTAATTGAGTGTGCCTATTATATCAACACCAATACACGTAAATTACCACTACTAACAAAATCAACATTCTATTGATACATTACAATATTCCCTTCAAAGAGAGGGTCCAATATACATACTTTCTAGAATGCATAGCATAGGGCATAAGTCCTTGAGCATAACATAAATGAGAAGAATAAACAAGTGCACAAGAGAAACATAGAGGAGAGAGAAAAGAGGATAACTCTAGTGCCGAATCCTGATGCAGAATCTCTAGTAGTCAACGGTGGCTGACCACACCACTCGACCACGTGGTACCTTTAGGCCCACCCCACTATGCTGTGGAGATGAACACATGACTCAAACACAAAAAACAAGAATACACTTGGGGAAAGGGCTTACACACACACCATTCACATACCAGAGACTTCAAACACATGATCAAGGAGTACTACTCAATGCATTAAGGGTACTGCTCAATCTACAATGGAATAAAATGCATTAAGGGTACTACTCAATCTACAATGGAATAAGTAATAGCGAAACAATAAGGAAGTGTCATTGTGTGGCACCAATAGCACACATGTAATAGAAGATCCCCTAGGAAGACAAAGAGTCCACTAACCTTATGCCATCTCACATATATACATTCCCATACTTCTCACTTTGTCTCATTTTTAACTCAAACACCTATTTTCATTACCCCTAATGACCTTCCAAGTGATTGCTCATGCTTGGTGATGCATTGATAGCCAGTTCCCATCTGCCCCCTATCTTCTACACCCAAGGCTTATCGTACTCAACTTGAGCACAAAAATACAAATGCAACCACATGCAATTCACAAAATGGTAAGCACCATAGTTTTCTACCAAATACACTTTCCTTGTCTCAAATACATACAATATGAACACCATTACCAAACTCCCAAGAAGGCATGACACATATCTAAACTCACCAATACGAACAATGCATTCAATAATAAGCCATTCCATTATATCACTGTGTCATTTCTTTTAAGCTAATCCTCTAACTTAAGGCTCCATTCACAATCTTTTCACTATTCATGCATATTTAAAAGTCACTATACACATATACCTCCAATCCTAAAATCACAATAATTGACTCATCATAATGCTAAAATAATATTATATTTCATAACATCATGATCAACATCATTATAATCCTATGTTACCCCGAGTTTCCGGGACGTTTTTTTTTTGGCCGGAGCAAGGGACGGCAGGGGACGGCTATATATATATATCTGAATTTATTTTATAATTTATATAGAAAATTAGAAATCTGATTTCTCAAATATATTCATGAATTTTGAATTCATAACATTGTTACATTCATCATAGCTGTAGCAACACAATAATTTATATTAATTCATCATAGTTGAAGCTTCATGAATTTGAATTCATAACATTGTTACATTCATCATAGCTGTAGCAAGACAATAACTTAAATTAATTCATCATAGTTGTAGCAACACAAAAAGTTATCAAGATTCAATTATCTTTGCATCAATGTATCACTAGCAAGTTCAACTATAGTCTATCATATAATGTCAAAAGTGAAAATACTCAAGTCTGAAACATGATAACATCAAACTCAAAATGAAAACAAAGGTAGTATGACAGCTGCCCCTAATCTTTATCCATATCAAAGTCACTGTCACTGTCACTGTCACTGTCATTATGAGCCTCAAAGGTTGCCTCATCAAACGGAATACCAAGCAATCCTGGTGGCGTGTCTTCCTCATCAACCGGAGTGGCCTCTTCTGGATCAATATCCCACCGTAAAGTTGGGGTCTGTCGATATTCTGGAGTCTTACGATCCTTAAGTCGTAGAGCACTATGCACAGCTACTAACTTCTCCGCTCGTTTAGAGGTAAGCCTATTCCTCTTTATGGAGTGGATAAAGCTATATGTAGACCAATTCCTCTCTGCAGTAGAGGAACTAGCAACTTTTGAGAGGAGACGAATTGCAAGCATCTTCAATTGTGGTGCGTCTGAGCCATGCCATTGCCACCACCCAACGGGGCTTTTTTGTGCCATGTTTGCTCTATCCATCTTCGCTTCTGCTGTGCTAAAGTTTGGACCCTCAAGGTTTGTGAAGGCAACCCATTGCTCACGAAGTGTGCCTAATTCCCTATCTGAATACATCTTTTGAAGGGCCTTCATAATCCCACGTCTCACCTCATCATCCTCACTAGGAGCATACCTTCTAGGCCTAGGCTCATACCATTTTGGATTTAGTGCATAAGCTGCCATGTGAAGTGGAGTATTCATAGTATTCCACCTCCACAAGAAAATTGGCTTAATGTACTCCTCATATAAGACTACATCATTATTATGAGCCAAAATTACTTGCTTCATCTTCTGAAGCATGTTGTCCATAGTCTCATATATCTCTCCGAGGCTAGGAGAGTCTGTATCAGCATATCTTATGACATCTACAACATGAGAGATGATAGAGCAAACATATTTGTAATGAGAATAAGAACAAAATGTCGAAATCTGATTTAAAAAAAAATTGAATTACGGAAAATCAGAAATCTGAAAATTGAAAGAAATTTATGATTTTCAAATGAAAATGAGAATCAACGACTTACCTCATAGTGGACCACCAATTGTCGTCAAGGATCCTTTGTTTGATGGTTTTTCCTTTAGTAGTGTTTGTTGTAGGCCATCTATTCCACTCTGAATTCACTACCATCTGTTGTAGAGCCTCATGCACCTCAACCATCCTCTCTAGCAAAATGTAGTAGCTGGCATATCTTGTCTGTATAGGTTTGAGAAATTCCTTCTTTGAAAATGTCCTGAAGAGAGCAAGTGAGGTGTGGTGGTTGCAAATGAACATTTGAATCTCTCTACCTTGTGTCACCACTTCTTTTACCCATAACAATTTCCCCATGTCCTTCAATGCATTGTTCAATGCATGAACACAACATGGAGTCCAAAAGATGTGCTTGTAAGCACCCTCCACCATTATACCAGCCAATCTGCACACATGTGCTGAATCAGTAATCACCTGAACGACATTTGAGGGCCCAACTTCCTCTATGGCCTTTCCTAGAATGCCAAACTAAAAATCTGCATCCTTGCGTTTCCCTGAACAATCAATAGCTCTAAGAAAATAAGAGCCGGCTGTGGATGTGACAATGATATTGATGAGTGGCCGATGTCTAATATCGGTCCACCCATCCATCACAATTGAACAACCAGTCTTCATCCAAGTACGCCTCATATCCTCCATCACCAAAATCACCTTTGAATATGCTTTATCAAGGAGGGTAGTGTGTAGTTTATGATCTCCAGGGGGTACCAAAGAGGGGCCTATTGAACCTGCGTCTTTTAACATTTTCTTGAAGAATGGAGAACGGGCAACATGAAATGGGATGGCATGGGCAAAAAAGAAATCAGCAATGGAACAATCTAACATTTCCTGTGCCTGTCCATTAAAAAAATTTGTAACCAACCATGGTTGCCCACTATCACTAGCCTTCCTCTATCCTTGTTCATTTTTTTGGGATCCCACACTAGGAAAGGCACTACCAGTGGATGACATAGACTGAAGACCATGAGTAGATGGCTCTGAGGGTGGAGGCATAATGAAGGGCAGACCTTTAGACTTGTATTCAGCCTCCGTGTGTAATCTATAACACTCTAATTTTGCATTCTCCTCTAGGTTTTTACAATATTTAACTCCTTTGCCCGTAACACCCAAGAAATGAGACCACACCCGTGTGTAACTTCCTCTAATTTCACCTTTGCATACGTGACATTTATATATCCTATTTACACCCGAATTTTTCTTTTTGACATCTATTGGATGAACAAGGCAAAATAGAGGCTTTTTAGGATTAAAAGGGCCTCTTGCAAAGTCTTTCAGGACAATTGAACGGATTTCAAAAATTGTTTGATTCATCTATTGATACACCCCCAACACTTCCACTACCACCCCCATTTCCAACTTCCTTCCCCTGCGATTGTTCATCACTACCATCATTACTGCTGCTGCTTGTTGTCCTCAATTTTGCATTCTCCAAAATTGAGACAACCCTACGCAATTGTCAACGGTTGGTAGGAGTTTTCTCTAAGAGTGTTGATGATTTGTAAGGAGTTTGATTTAACAAGATCAGTTATCCCTTGGTTCTTGTTCGATTTTACTTTTTGAGATCATCAAGTCTTTTTGTCTTTCTTTTTGCTTTGCCTTGCTTTGCGTCTTGTTTTGCTCTCATTCTGGTCAGAGTCTTGTAGTCTTTGTCTTCTAGTTTTTTTTCAGGCAGTCTGCACATCCTTCTAAGGTTGTCAAAAGAATGGGCTTTTCCTTGTCAGTTGCATATAACGGAAGCTTATTTTGTATGTGAAATATATTTTAAACTCTATTCTAAAATTTCTCGTCATTCTGCGAAGATTAGCTTAAAGATTTTAATGATACCAGGTTTCTGAAATACATTTGCATATTAGATCATTGAAATTTTAAAGTTGCATATAAAATTATAAATGGTTTTCTTTATTTTATCTGATGACGACGAAAAGATGAAATTTATAAATAAATTTAAAGTTTATTTATGAATTTCGAATTTCCATGATGATCTACTTTGCATATATTTTAAAAATAATGTTTTATTCCAAAGTCTAAAAAGAAATTGAATGAAAAAACATATAAACATATGTTTTTAATATATGATAGTACGTTTTTGGAATTTAGTGACGCAATATATTTTTTTCGAAATATATATATATATATATATGGCTTTACGAAATAAGCTTAGTTTTTAAAAATAATAAGTATAGCTATATTGCTTTTAAGTAATATGTTTTTAAATGTGCAAAGAAAATGATATGTTATTGTTTTAATTTCGGCTTTCTATTCCTCATAGCGTCGATTTTCAAACTTATAACATAACGTTTTAATGAAAACGTTAACCGTGACTGGGAGTATTGATTAAATAACTTGGCGTAAGTATATTGTTTTAAATATGTCATGGTTGCATTAAAGGATGGCGTCGAATAAAAAAGACATAGCATATGTTGTGACTTTGTGAAAGCCCGTCTAAAAAGCGCGGCTCAACTTACTTAAAGAGCATATCGTAAAGCATATGTTTTCCTTTACATAAAACCACAGATAACCAATGATTATCGGGCACAAACAAATGCCAATAACATATGCGTTTTCTTTCTAGAAGACCCGTTAATACATGGCGGCATTTTTTATAAAGAATACATTAACGTTTTCACTAAAATGTTGAACTCCATGCCATGCTGCGATAGCTCTCCAGGAAGTATTTTGAAGTTTTTAAAACAAATTGCATCCATAGCTTTCTGCGATTTTTATGGAGGAAACTGCCTGTGGTGTTTTTTCATCTCCAGACTTTGTCTCCTCAAAGAACACAGCCATTAATCTCTGCAGATTTTCCTCCTGTTCTTGTGTGGTTTTGGTAAGAGTTTTGCTTTTGGATTTAAAAACGTTTTTCCTTTCATTCTTCAATTTTGAAATGCATTCTTTTAATGAAAATGCATTTATAAATTAGGAGTTTGATTTATCTAGGGCACATTTTTGATTGACATTTCAAAGGTTCAAATTCTTCAAGTCAATTGCTATTTTCATGCAATCTGAATCTCCATGGTAGACATTGGTCATTTCCCTTTCATGACTCATGAAGTGGCATTTAATTTTTGTGAAGAATTGTTCAAGAATGATTGCCTATATATCTCCTCTCTTCTCTTCTTGAGCTAAATTCGAAATCCTCATATCATTTCTAGAATTTTGCTTAAGAAAGAAGTTTGTAGTTCTTTTGTTTTTGCATTCAAGGAGAAGGTATAATTTCCTTATTCTTTTTCTTTGTTGCATATGCATTTTCGTTTCATGTTCTTCTTGTCTTTCCATTTTTGTTTTCTTCTTCCATTTTCTTCTAAGTTGCATATGAGGATGTCATTTATCTTCATATGCAGTTGGGATTAAAAACCCCGTTCTTGATGGTGACTTTCCAAAAAAAATAAGAAGATACCAAGTGCTGCCTCATATACAAAATGCAACAAAAAGCCCACCTTTTCATATTCCCAATGATGAAAAGACAAGTGTGAGACTTCCAATATGAAAATTAGCCAAAAGCCCACTTTTCACTTTCATCTTCATATGCATTTGCTTCCAAAAAGCCCACCATGCACATAGTGTATCCGTTCATGAGCTGCAAATGATTCCAAAAATCCCACCTTGCATTGGCTCATGTGCATATGTGCGTAAATGTATTCATTTTACCGAACTCAGCTTGTTGTCCGCATACGTGCAGTGCCTCCAAAATACTAAGTTCTTCCCTATATGCATTATGGATTGAAAATCCCACTTCTTTCATGATGTTCATACTTACATATCAAAGAAGTCCAGCTTTCTAATATGCAAAACAGCCAAAGAAGCCCACCTTTTTGTGTCCTTTTATGACCTCAAACAAATGAAGATTCATGTGCAAGAAGCAAAGTACTTCTCATACTCTTGTGAATGAAAAAGTAATCCTCAAACTTGGTTCTTCACAATTCGGCATATGGTGCTCTTCCCCACATGTGATAAAGTTCCAAAAACTAGATTACAAATTCCAAGGTTGCAGAAGTATATGAAGTAGGAACAACCATATGATGGAGCCAGACAAGGAGGTGGAAAGTGTTGAATAATGAGCGCATAGAATGCTTTCAAGACTGAAGCATAGAGACATGAAGATGCTTCCCAACAATCATTGTTATGATGCAGAGCAAGATGCAGCTTCATATTCCAGTTCCAGATGCTTTCGCCAACCAGAACACATCACTCATCAGGCTCTTGTAGCAGCATAAAGATCGACAGAGGATGGTGCAAACAAATGTCGTGTCTTGTCAGACACTTAGATGCTTTCATTATGCATTTTGTAAAAGTGTAGAATCTTTGATAGATTACACGAAAATATGTAATTGCATGTGATAGTATCACGTGCAAAGTAGTCTCATGTAATCATGCTGCAAGGAAATTAGGTCCTGCAGCATTGAATAAGTCAAAGTGGTTAAGGGTTTCCCCTTTCTTCTCCACTTTTCTTTCTCCTCTTTTCCTATATAAGGAGGGGAGCCCATTGTAAATAAGGATCTTTTGTTGTGTGCAAGAAAACTATAGGCAATTCTCTTGTATTCTAAAAACTTTGAGTTTCATTGTGCAAAGTTGAGCATTTGAATAAAGGAACAAGAATTGACAACTTTGTGTTGTTGGTTTTGAAAATTAGCAAGTGTGTCCTTATGTCGCATTGGTTAATCCTTTCTCAAATTAATAGTTATCTTGGATATATCAGTTGAGCGTTTTAATTCGAGTTGTCTGAAGACTTTGAGCTTCAGGGGATAAGGGTTACTATAGGAAGTAGTGGCTGCAATATTCCAAGGACTGAAGACTTTGGGCTTCAGTATTGGGAATTAGATAGATAGAGTACTTATTTGAAGTAAGGACAAGAGACTTTGAGCTCTTGTATCATTTCATCTTTAGATAAATTCATTGCTGTCTCAGTTGATTGTTCTTAAGTCAATCTCTGAGCCACCGGTATTACTGTTGCAAGGGGAACTGTATGTGTTACAGTTCAGTTTTACTTGAAGCCACCTGCGGTAAGAAAGGAGCCTCCCCTATTGCTGAGAGGAGAGAGTAATCTCACACACTGCTGCCTAAAATACACATTTTGCAAGTTGTAGTCTTAGTGACTTGCAAAATATTTAGCCAACACTGCTCATTTTTAATGAGTATGTTGTCACAGTAAATGCAAGCTCCAGAATCTGAAATTTAAGAAAAAAAAAATCAGACATTTTGAATTTTAATTTTTCATAAAACTATTTCAAAAGTAAAACAAAAAAAATTGAAAACAAAAACTAGGTATAACTATATAGTAGTTATACTATATAATTTTGTTGAAAGACCCTTGTATAGGTATCTTCAGTGCAAATGCCAAAGTTTGGCTTTCTTAAATTAAAATAACTAGAAACTAGAAATCTGAAAAACAATATAGTAATATACTAATGTACAAGATTTTTTTTAAAACAGCTATAACTATAAGCCTATATTATTATTTATATATATGAATATTTCTTTGTTATTAAAAAAAAACTTGAAAACAGAAACATAAAACTTAGCTTAAAAAATTTAAAATAAAAAAACTTACCTCAAGGCTTTCAAACCCTCTGTGAAACACTGAAATGCCTTTGTAAATGGCAAATGCCTTCTTCCCCCTGCCTGTGCGTGGGTCTCAAACAGTAAACGACAGCTGTGAGTGACCTGCTGCTGTGCGTGACCTGTTGTTTGTGCTGTGCTGCTGTGCATGTGGACTCCAAACCCTTTCGTCGGCCTTTACAAAAATGAAACAAACGAAGGTAAAATATTTAATAAGTTATAACATATGATATGTTATATCATATGTTAATGTTATTTCAATATTTTATAATTTTCATTAACCTTCAATGCACGTGGGGCCCGCGAATGGGCATAAATATGTTTTTTTTTTAAATTTATTTTTCTTTGACTTTCTGGAAACCCCAAGCAATCCCTGGGACGGACGGGGGACGGCAAAACAGTCCCCGAGACGGTCAACTGGCACTGGAAACGCGTTGACCATTCCGAAGTTTCCGGGACGGGTTTCTGATTTTCCTGCCTGGGTGGGGACGGCTTGGAAACGTCTCCGACCGTCCCCCTGTCCCCGAAACCATCCTTGTTTCCGAAACCTCATGCTGAGGGCCGGAAACACGTCCCCGGGTAACGTAGTTATAATCATTAATATCATCATAATCAATATATCACAATCATTATAATCGCTATAATCAGTATCATCATATTCACTATAACTGTCATCAACAATATCATCACACACATATTGGTAGGAAATCAAGCCTTTTGCTATAGCAAGGATCATGCTATAATGCACAAGGACAGGGGATGCAATGGTCTTTGACTTTGTTATTTTATTTATGCCCTAAGGAAATCTAGGGTTTCATTGCCTTCCATTCCTTGTTTTCAAATCAATCTACATTCATTCTCAATGCATCGCTCACAATTGAAATCAATTTCTATATACATATTGGGCTAGGGTTTTGTTATTTCGAGATTTCTTCATCGATTTCTTCTCATAATAACCGATTCTAGGGTTTATTTAATTTTTAATTAGCGCTCAATATCTTGTCATCCTCTCGTTCAATCATATGGGTTCGCCATTTAGGATTTCTTTATGGACTTTATTATTTTGATTTACAGTTATATCGATTTCAAAACCAAATGGGGGCATCACAGCGTATCTATTTGTGTTCTTCGCTCAACTAAAATGCCTTCCCCCCCTCCCCAAATTGATCTTGTGCAATGTTTCGGATGAAAAGTCCTGATGTGAAATGCTCGCTTGCCTATAGAGCTTCTCCTATTGATTATGAATGCCCGCACTGCTCTCTTTAGATGTTCTTCTAGATTGTTTACACCATCCTATTCCTTCCAAAACGAATCAAGTTTTTGAGGATCGTAGCCTAGCCATGATTTGTAACTGCCAGGTTTGTGATGGATTTCATTAGGAGGAAGCCGCTGGAGGCTGACATGTAACAGTTGCAATATATATATTTTTGAATCCTTTTGTGATTTGTAACTGTGCGGCGCTACATAGAGAATAAGGGAATTGGTGATCACTGCCAAGTAAAATTTACCCATCAAGATTAATGTTCATCAGTCTGACAATCAACGCTCCCATTGGGATAATTAAGATTTAAACAGAAAACAAGTGGATGATTGTCAAAGGCAGCCGCCAGCCTAGAATAAGTGTGCTTTTTATGAATATATAATCGCACAACATGACCATCACATGGCACAATATGGAAGCTGTTCAAACATCAACAAGTTTCCCAAAGTATAAAGGAATGCCTGATATGGCCTAAGGGACAAACGTTTGCACTTAATTCTTCGTCTCTTTGCTAAGACGACTTGATAGTGGTCCTAAAATTCTTTTTCTTATATGATGCAAGCAGATTATTTGTAAGTCACTTTTAATTTAACCTATTGTTACACTTAAATGTTTCCTAACAAATAGTGTTTACCAAACTCACTAAGGTATTAACGTGACTAGTTTGATATAATTTATCATTTGGATACATGTTTGGAACTACATCTTAGAATTAAAATTAATTTGCAATCACACATAATAATTATTAATGCCCATAAATGTTTTAGTTCTGCTATATTATATAATGGTGAAAGTATATGTAACAATGTGGCATTTATGTATACAAATATAAATTTATTTGTATATATATGGGTGTGGGGCATCTTACTTATGGAAAATATTGCAGCAAATGTAATATTTCTCATATGACAGAAAAAGATAAAATAGAAGTCATAGTGAATTACATAAAATGGGTAATCAGATTATATTTCCGGGTCAACATAATTTTTTCACAGGAGGTTATAAGTTTATAGTACTCAGTTGCTGTAAACTCCATATTGTTTTGTCACAATAACATGTTTTTCATTCTCATGGATATCTAGGAGCGGGTCCCTGACACATTATACACAACTCTGATGGAGTATCAATCAGCAACAGTCACACTTCTAGCATTACTATCAGCTGGAAGTTATAGTGTGAGTCCAATAACTTTGTCTCTTGATTTGTATTTATGTGAACACATCACTCCAGTAAAATATTTGGCCAGAAACTTATAATAATTTGCTTTCTTTAGTTTACATTTTATTTCCAATTTTAGTTACGGTTTGATACTTTTGAAGATAAAAGGATTCCTTTTGTAGTTTTGTTTTTAATCTAAAGAACCATCATTTGCTGTTTTAGTAAGGAGTCATTGTGAAATGATATTGAATTTATTAGTGTATAGATGGATGTGTGGGGGTGGATTATAAGGTTTATAGTTATTTTCTAATAGATAAATGTATCTGGGCAAAAATCATATATTAGATATGCATGCAGTTCAAGTGCATGTGGTGCTTGAGGTTGTGATGTGAATATTGAGTTGTTATGTGACATGTAACACTATACAATTGTGTATATACTCCTCAGCTGTGAAATGAAAGAAGTGACCTACAATTTTATAGAACTAGAATTGTTGTTAGCACTTTGAGTAATGAGTCATTATGAATATTGTTGTAGCTAGAAATATCATGTAAGATGGGTGTGTGTGGATTGGTCATAAAGTTTTTCCTCGATAATATCCTAAGAAATTGAAAATATCTTTATCTTTTGTTATACTAAGAAATTCTTGAGAACCATATTTTCTTCTATGAAATGAATCTATGTTAGCTATGGAGTAGAAGTGTATGTGACATTTGAGGTTATCATAGGAATATTGTGGGCTTTGTGTTACTCTAAGTAAGGTTGTTTATATACATCCTAGTTGTGAAATGTAAGAAGCACAAATTTCTTTGCGTTGTGTGCTTCTTGTGTAGATATGAATTCTTTCCTTCCATTTTGTGTTGGTGCAATTGCATTTGAGCTTGTGTGTAAAACAATCTATGACATGGGGCCCAAAGCTCTAGCTGACCAGCTCTAGAAAGCGCATGTCCCTCCTTAGCAATGTATGGCCAGCAAAGCCTCCCTCTTTTTCTTCTTCAATCAGCCACTAAAAAACTGATATGCAATAAGCTTCTATCAAAACTGAAATATAATTCATAGGTTTAACAACCAAAATTTTAAAACTCGGACTTGGGGCAGATTTGGCAAAAAACTTGGCTAGGACACAACAAAGAAAAAACAGAACAATAAGGGCTTTTAATCTATTTTGCCGTTTGCAGGCAGTGGCAAGAGTCTTTCATTGGGACTCACGAGTCCAAAACAAACTCGCATGAGTCCTAGCAGCTCTAGAAAGCTCACGTCGTCAGTAATGTACAAGTAGCAAACCAAGCCAAAGCCCTAGCTGACCAGATCTAGAAAGCTCATGTCCCTCCTTAGCAATTTATGACCAGCAAACCCTTCCTCTTTTTCTTCTTCAATCAGCCTCTAACAAACTGATATGCAAAAGCCTCTTTTAAAACTGAAATAAACTTCACAAGCATAACAAACCAAAGTTTGAAAACTCGGACTTGGGGCGGACTCGGCAAAAAACTCGGCTAAGACACAACAGAGAAAAAACCATGAAAATAAGGGCGTTTAATATATTTTTTCCATTTGCAAGCAGTGGCAATAATCTTTCATTGGGACTTGCGAGTTTGATATAGCAAAAACTCACAACTCCATGGCAAGTTGACATGCGAGTCTGACTTGGCGAGCCACGAGACTTGTGAGTTGTGGCGAGTCTGTTGGGAGTGCAACGAATCTTCCAACTATGTGCCCAAACTATGTTCTCTGAGATGAAATCAGTGTGATTAGTCTCCAGATTGTGTCTCTCAACAATGTAGAGAATGTTGCTTGTAAGGGATTTTGTCATCATAAACCTTGAGCTAAACGAAGTCCAACTCCAAAACGACATAGGGTTTCCTCAGAGGGAAATATCAAAAATAATAAACTCACCATGCCTAAATGAGAGCCCCAATCCTCCTTTTATAGCTTTTTAGCTGCCCAAATGAGACTTCAATTTTTCCTCACAATGCTTGAATACATTATTGACCAATCTACATTCCACAATAGAAGGAATGCATTCTAGATTACAAAAGGCCCATAGCATAGATATGGTAGTTTGGGATATTACATCCATCTCCTCAACACACGAAATCATAATGCTCTCCATGGCAACAAAAACCTTATTATCATGATACTCTTTGATCATGTCCAAGAAGTGATGAAACATATTGTGGATCAAATCTTGCAATCCCAGATCCAAGAGGAGGTTACTTGCTTTGGTTTTTACACAAATCTCCAGTATTGTAAACCTCCTTGCGAAAGGATCACCACTGATGTAATCAAGGCTTTGAAAGTTGTCAATTATCAAGTGCAATATCTCCTTCATGGTGTTATCATAATACAGTACTCAAGGAGCCGAGATCCTCAGAATCTCGCTTAGACATGAAGTAGCTACCGGCTTGATTTCCTTGTCAGGGTGTCTCAACAACCTTGGCTGTCCCAATTCAACCTAGGGAGATTGCAGCACCATCTACTGCAGACACTGTTCTGCAAGGTGCATAATCCAAAGACATCTTCCCAATCTCCAACAAGAAGAGCAATCAAGCACTGCATAAACTCGGCCATCTTAGGAAAATGCTCCTCGAGAGGACCAAACTGAAAACCCATAGGAGTGAATTTCAGAATGTCAACATAGGCTATCACATTCCTATCAACTGTTGAGAAGCTAATCAAAGTGATCTCAAGGTCCTGAATCAAACTCAGAACATAACCACCACGCTGACACTGTGGTTCTTTGATCATATCTAATAAACCATCATACTCAAACTACGCTCTCTTCTCTTGTAAACCCATAAAGAGAACATCATCAAAACAAAAACTAAAATTCCTGAGAGAGCTAAAATCATTCCCATGAAATTAACCTACTAAGGAAGCTCAAAAAAGATCACATCAGCAAACCCATTGCCAATCATGATCCCGAGCAACAAAAAAACCACCTTGCTCACCCACCATAAAAAATAAACCCAAGCATCACTCCCATGACATCCCAAACATGAATATCAATCATCGTCACAATTCCGCAAACTGCCAACCGAAGAATGCCTCTACTATCGCTAATTGGAATCATGTCACCAACACTTAATCTCCAAGTGTCAAGGGAAAAAACTCGAGTACACTAATTTATCAAACTCACTACACTCAACCAATCATCATCTCAGGGCATGTGTACTAACATTATGAAGTGACTTAAGTGACCCAAACTCTCCCAAGTGGAAGTGGAGAATAACTGAACTATACTTTAGAGGATCTCCCACAATTAGCTGCATTAAAATCTGCAAGTGTTCAAAATCAAACTACCCCGAGATTGAGGTCAACATAAACAATGCGAAAAAGTTAGGACAATAGTAAACAATTTGAAATCTCACTGGATACATAGAACTCATGAATATGGCAGTAACATAAAAGCCATCTCCTATAATCAAATCTCCTCTTGCATAAATCCTCAACCAAGAATTGCTCATCTGCTGGACTAAATAAACCGTCCAACTCATCTGCAAATCAAAATTTGAACTCATATGTAATTTGATCAAAGAGTGGACAGTGGTGCTAACATTCATTATTACAACTCCAAAGCCCTCTGAAAGATGAACCATACGATAAAGAAGTTTTCTGTCCTGGACCAACTCCAAAGATAAAATGTTGAAGCTTACAACACAAACCTTAGGACAACAACAGTACCAATGAATTCTCCAAGTATAAGGATAAAAGTTGAGCATTGCAATACTCAAAAATAACTTGGGAGTGGCTAGAAAACACCTCCAAGCTATCTGCAACTAAAAATCTTTACTTCCTTGACAAAAGAAATTGTACCAACTCCCCTGAATGAGAGCAAACCTTAAAGTGAAGTGACTGATCTACAAGCAAAAAACAATCTCAAAACTGAAATCCTGATCCATTCTTTGCCAAGTAACACTCCCAAGATCGACCATTCGTTCATTTCTCCAATCCCTACTTAAAATCTCTCTCCAATCCATTTGTAGATGAACCAATGGAATACCAAGATGGCTGGTAAGGAAATAAACAGCACTATCAATTCTGAAATTTTGATCATCCCTCCTCCGAAACTCACTCCAACCATCCCTATAACCTCCATCATTTCTTGTTGAGAATTGCAAGCATGTATACCCAACCATGAATGGCTTCCAACGTTCCTAGAAAGGTGCACCACACAACTCCAAGTGCCAGCCAAAAACAAATACATATCATGGAATTTTGTGACTTCTTTGTTAATCCCTTATAGCCTATCCATGAAAGAATCTACAGCTGAATGTGTGAGGAGCAATAGTTCTCTTCAAAACCAATCCCAAAGAAAGATTATTATGTTTTATTGTAATGTTCCCAACATAGAGTTGACACAAAAATACAGTGATAGACAAGTTATGAGCAGTAATCAGCGATCAACATCAATTTTTAGAATCATGTGATCAGTCTTCTCACAATAGATCATAAATATTCGATGTAATTGCAAATGAATGATCGTAAAATTATATAGATGAAATGTTGATGTAATCTAGAATTGTGTGTATCTCGGTCTGCTTACTATGACTGTTGACGCTTGTAGATTTCACAAATCAGAGTAAGGAAGTTGTCTTATTCCAATATGAATTACTAGGTCCTAGATTGTGCCTTCTATGGTATGTAGAGATGCTGAGTAGATCAATAGTAATCTGAATGCCTTTCGTATTGTATGCAAATGATATATTGTCCTTTGTTCAATTTGATGCAATGAATAGCAATGACAATTTGTACTTGAGAAGGTATATTGCTTGATGATTGCCCAATATATATATATAACCATATATGGATATTAAGCTCCCAGGTGTTTGTGGTTGTGATTATGTCATTTGATGATTTGGGACTGAATGAATGCAATGAAACCAATGAACAGTGGATATCGATGTGAAGATTCTGTTATGCTCGTTAATGAGGGATCACTAGGATATGTTGTGTATGATGTCTTGTGTTATTAGTGATTATGATGTTACGGCGAAGATTTTATTTTGCAATATGTCTGCCCGCAATTTAACACAATCTCCAATTTGACCCAATGACGTAAGGCGATATTTTTCACGATAGATATAAAACTATATCTTCCTCACTGCTATGACATCTATCACTGAGGCATCTTCTAGATTTATTAAATAGTGAAATACATTTTCTTTCTATAAAATTGCAAGGAAAGATTGGGTTTGTTGTGCATATGTAGCTACCATATTCTACCTGAGTTGACCATTGACGGTATTTTCAACTTGTTGATTCCTCCGCTAACTAAGAGTTCAAATTGATGACTCGAATGCTATAAGTGAATATTTTTCCCTGGTTTAGTTTTTGTTTGATTGCTCATTTTCCCCCCTTGCTTTGTCGTTTTTGTATATATACCTTTGTTGTAGCGATAGTCGCGACTATTCCTTTCAGTTGCTTCATTAGTATTTGATTTAATATATTATAGTTTTCATATTTATATTTAATATGGGTTTGTAGTTTATATTTAATTAATATCTATTTGTTTTTTATTAATTTATATTAGGTTATATACATTTATAATATGTCAAATAATCAAATATGATAATAAAATTTATATTATTTAATCAAATATATATATATTTATAATATTTGATATATTCAACTTAATTATTGTAATATAATTAATTATATTGGGTATTGATTATTTATTTATAATTATTATTTATTTTCATCCTTTAATATTATTATTATTAGCAATTTTAATATTTTAATTTTACATTCATTATCTATTATTATTAGATCCAATTCAGAAAGGGGATGTGGCAGTCCGTCCTTCCTCAAATTGCTTGTCCCCAAGCAATTCTATGTTTTCAACACTCGCCAGGAATGTCCTGGATCAAGTTTCGACACTCCCCAAAAATGTCCTCCTTTAGAGATATGTAATCTCTGCCTTGTAGTAGGGTGCCCTTATCGGTTCCCCTTTAATCACAGTGCAGTAGAGTGCCCTAATAGCAATTCTCCCTTAACTGTCACTGCAATAGGGTGCCCTTAGCAGTTCTCCCTTAACTACCTCTGCAATAGGGTGCCTTTAGTAGTTCTCCCTTGATCACAATGCAGTAGGGTGCCCTTATAGCGCTTCTCCCTTAACAACTACTGCAATAGGGTGCCCTTTGCGGTTCTCTCTTATCTATTTCTGGAATAGGGTGCCCTTAGTGGTTCTCCCTTAATCACAATGTAGTAGGGTGCCCTTCTAGCAGTTCTCCCTTAACTGTCATTGCAATAGGGTGCCTTTAGTAGTTCTCCCTTATTTAATTATGATATAGGGTGCCCTTAGCGGTTCTCCCTTAATCACAGTGCAGTAGGGTGCCCTTATAGCGGTTCTCCCTTAATTGCCACTACAATAGGGTGCCCTTCGTGATTCTCCCTTAATTGTAGTCTTGGAAAGGTGCTAACAAAAGGGCGACCTTAGCAATTCTCCCTCAATCACAGCGCAATAGGGTGTCCTTATAGAGGTTCTCCCTTAACTGCTACTGTGATAGGGTGCCCTTTGTGATTCTCCCTTAATTGCAGCCCTTTTCCCCTCTATTATGGATACCCTATCAATGTTGCTTCTACAACATATGATGAATAACCCTTTCTTTTCTACAACTTTTGCAATGGATGTTTTCTTCAAATCGTAATAATCTCTTCTCGAATCTGCCATAAACTTTTTGCTCAACTTATTCCTTAATGTTCTCCTCATACTTCTATTCCAAAAGTTCTTTGTAATAATCATAAATATTGAATAATTTTTTTATATCTTCTGCTACCCTGTAGGATGGCAGGATCGTGCTCTGATACCATTGTAATGTTCCCAAAACAAAGTTGACACAAAAATACAATGATAGACAACTTATGAGCAATAATTAGTGATCAACATCAATTTTCAGAATCATGTGATGAGTCTTCCCACAATAGATCACAAATATTTGATGTAATTGCAAGTGAATGATCATTGTTACACCACCACAAAATTATATAGATGAAATGCTGATGTACTCTAGAATCGTGTATATCTCGGTCTTCTTAGTATCACTGTCGACGCTTGTAGATTTTCCAAATCAGAATAAGTTGCCATTTTCCAATATGAATTACTAGGTCCTAGATTGTGCCTTATATGGTATGTAGAGATGCCGAATAGATCAATGTAATCTGATCGTCTTTTGTATTGTGTGCAAATGATATATTGTCCTTTGATCAATTTGATGTAATGAATAGCAGTGACGATTTGTACTTGAGAAGGTATATTGCTCGATGATTGCCCATTATATATAACTAGATACAAATATTAAGCTCCTAGGTATGTTTGTGGTTGTGATTATGTCGTTCGGCGGTTTGGGACTAAATGTATGTGATGAAACCATTGAACTGTGGATATCGATGTGAAGACTCTGTTATGCTCGACAATGAGGGATCACTGGGATATGTTGTGTATTATGTCCGATGCTATTAGCAATTATGATGACAATGAGGAATCACTGGGATATGTTGTGTATGATGTCCCGTGCTATGAGCAATTATGATGTTACTGCCAATATTTTATTTTGGAATATATGCCTTCCCGCAATCTAACACTTCACCTCCAATTTGACCCAATGACGTAAGGCTATATTTGTCACAATAGATATAAAACTATAACTTCCTCACTGCTATGACATCAATCGCTGATGCATCTTCTAGATTTATTAAATAGTGAAATGTATTTTCCTTCTATAGAATTGCAAGGAAAGATTGGGTTGTTGTGTGTACATATGTACCTTATTCTATGTGACTTAACCGCTGACTGTATTTTCAACTTGCTGATTCCTTTGCTAATTGAGAGTTCAAACTATTGACTCGGATGCTATAAGTGAATATTGTTCCCTGGTTTAGTTATTGTCTGAATGCTCATTTCCCCCCTTGCTTTTTCGTTTTTCTATATATACCTGTGTGGTAGCAATAGTCGCAATTGTTCCTTTTAGTCGCTTCATTAGTATTTGATTTAATATACTATATTTTTCATATTTATATTTTATATGGGTTGTAGTTCATATTTAATTAATACACATTTGTATTTTATTATTTTATATTAGGTTATATATTATAATATGTCAAATAATCAATAAAATTTATATTATTTAATTATATATATATAATTTGATATATTCGATTTAATTATTGTAAGATTATTAATTATATTGGGTATTGATTATTTATAATTATTGTTTATTTATTTATTTTCAGCCTTTATTATTATTATTAGTAATTATAATATTTTAATTTTACATTCATTATCTCATTATCTATTATTATTAGATCCTATTCAAAAAGGGGACATGAGATTTATAACATCATTCAATTCAGAGGATGGATTGTCAAGTATGTAGATATCATACTTATCTCCTCGTTTCTCCGGAGCAGCATAAGAAACAAGTTGGAAGCTGTCTTTACTTACTGCTGTTCTGAAATTTTCAGCAAGCTCAAGAACAAGTTTTGGAAATCTTATAAAATATGAAATGTAGAAGTCTCCAAGACTTAATATATCCCATGAAAAACCTGCATCTTCAACTACATATGGAAGGCATGCATTACCACTCATCAACTCAAACAATGTATGAAATGTCCCACTTGTTTGCCAATCCCAAAACTCAAGAACAAACTTCATGTCAGATTGAAGCAACTCAAAATGAATGCCAACAAGGAAATAACTCTCAACTGAAATCATTAATTTGCATACCAAAGTTATCCTCCAATTCCTCATGTAGTAAGGAATAATAATGCCCTCCTAGTGTCGTATCACTCCAAATGCAATCTTCAGGTCTCCTTATTTGCACATTTCATATCTGGTGGTCTCCCAAGATGGTACCCAATCACCTCATAAAGTGAACTCAAATCATTAGCAGGTTGAAAATCATAATCCGACTCACGTAATGTCCCCTGTTTAGCACAAGTTGTATGTGTTTGTCCCATAGGCTAACCATGACATTTAAGGGACTTTGAGGCCATTTGGCCTGGGTAGTTTCAGTTGTAGGTTGATCCGAGGTGTTGGATGCAATTTTGGGGTGTACTTACTATTTATAGTAAGTCATTTTGGGCATGGTTAGTACATTTAGTGATGATAACATGTCAATGATAAATGTTTAATATCGACAGAAGAATTATATTATTGTTGATATGATTTATTTATGCATTAACAAAGTCAATTTATAAAGTTAAATGTAAATACTTTTTTATTAATGCGGGACTATAGTTAAGTGGAAAATATTTAAGTCCCTTTATTTAATAACTCATTGGTTATATAAAATGTTTGGGGACTTAAGATTAAAGAAAAACAACATCATAGAGAAATAGGAATCGCAAAAAATTAGGAATTGCGTAAAATAGGGGGAAAAACAATTGCAAAAAAATAGGGGAAAAAGCAAAATCCTGAAAACATAGGGAATGGCAAAAAGTGATTTTGTTTATCCCACATTGGCAAGGTGAATGAATGAATTCTCTTGAGAACATTATAAAAGAGATTGAAGAGCTCTTTTTGAGCATGCTTGGTTGAATATTGTTATTGCTTATCCTTTGGTTCTTGAAAAAGATTGTGCTTCTTGCTAGTTCCCTTATAGGCGACATTCTCCATGTTGAGAAACATAATTTGTAGGGGAGGTTTTGAGACTTGAGAACTTGGGGGAAATTTCCCCCCATAGAACCACCACCTCTACTACCTCCGTTGGGGATGACACCAAGTCGTTTATATGGCACATGCCATTACATACTAATTGCAACCTTCAACTTTAGGAAATTAGTTTGCCTTTCATGGGGCACTCACAAACATGTTATATTGTAGATTTTTCCTTGAATATTTCAATTCACCTTATTTTGTATATCAGCACCACCTCCCCACCACTGCTCTGCTGATGTCCCCAAATTTAGACCCTTGGTCCCCTCGTCCCCGAAACCCTTCATGTCCCCCATTTCAAGAAACTCTGTGGAACTATGATTTTGTTTAGCGTAAGCATTGAAAAATATTGTTAATAGAAAGTATACATTGTTCAAATTAATTTGGTTTTTACTAATGGAGCTTCCCTTATAATTTGAAGAGCAGTTTTACTATGCATTTCCAAAGAGTTGTGTAACTCCTTGACCTTTCTATCATTGGTTGGAAGGTTCTCATGCTTATGCTATTGGATATTATAGTTTTTTGTGAGGATGTCAATATTATCCCTTAGTGATTTGAACTCTTGTTCAAATACTTTCTTTAGTCTCTCCCATGTCACTTTATGAGTTTCAAGGTTTGTATACTAGTCTATTACTACTACTTGCAGTGTGTCTAGAAAACACCTTAACCAAAATATTTTGTCCATTTGCCCACTTTCCATTCTTATAATAATATAGGTTTTGCAATGTTTTAGAGGATATTGGATCTATTTCCTCTAAATTTTAGTAGTTTTTGCCTCTCGACATTGGGATATGTTTGGAGGGGTCACCACTTTAAACCTTTCTTTTAGGAAGTTCTGGTTAGAATGTTCCTTTGTTGCTTGCGCACTTTTGAACATTTTGAAACCCTTGACCCTTCTGGAGACCTTGTGGTGCAGCCACGGCTGGAGGGTCCGCAAAGAATACTGTCCAAACCATGTAGCAAGAGCTACACAACGGAAACAACAAGGAATAGAGAGAAAGCCAGACCCAATGTTCGCATTAACATAAAATTATTTACAACAGGCCAACAACATTCAGGCTTACATTCGAGGCATACATGCCTGATTCTAGATATAATCCAGATCTATCCTCTATGCTAACCTTTCTGAGGTTATTCTACTGAGAGCTACCAACATAAGGAACAATTACAACAATATATAGACATTCGCAACACAACAAAGTCGGCCAAGATCTATCACATTTTCCAAGAACAAGAAAACGTAATACAAACATATAGATCAAAACCCAAATCATAAGGATCTCAATGCCAACATGTTGAAATGACGCGCAATCCAAGAGAAACGTCGGCCTAAGATCAAGGAACATCGTGATATGAGCTACAAAGCTTCACCGATCAGGAAATTGCTTCGCATGATCAGAAAACTCCAACTGACCATTAGAACTTGAAGAAGTCATAGGCCCAAAGATAAATCCAAGATAACATTACTGCGAAGTATCAGATTGAGGTGCGAACCTCAACATAAGTGAAAGATGATGTCCAGTACATACCTTGAGGTCTGCGACAACAAATGATCCCGCTCGAAGAAATGCCACTAAAAAAACACAAAAAACTGGCTAACAGGAACAAACTGAAAGGAAATATTTTTGGGTGATACAAGATTTCCAACAACCCAAGGATGCTCCTACATCACCATGTAGTCTGAACACCAATAGTTCAAATTTCAAATTCCCTTCTTGCTCCAATCTTCAATTTGTTGTGGCTTACGCTAGGGTTTTTCTTGTTAAAATAGCTTCGATCTGATTGATGTATGAATATATATATATATATATTATATTGATCGAATTCAATATGATTAATGTGGGATGAATCGACTGTATTAATAGTCAATACCATTTAATATGGTTAATGTGAAATGAATCGACTTTAGTAATAGTTGATATCATCCACGATACAAAGATATATCTGCACTTACGATGACTGTCAATTGATACTATCTATAATGATAAAGATTATCGGGAGCTTAACAAATACTGTTAGCAAATATAAAACGGTAATGTTGATAGTTATTAGAGGGTATGTTTGCGTAGGGATATGACCCTACATGGCTTAAGCCACGTACAGTCATGTCTCTACGTAGACATATCCGCTCACTCTTGGATATATATCATCGTGTTCTTGTTGTGGAAAAACATCAATTACAACATACGTTATTACCACAGCAAGCATACGACCTCTATAATCTCTGCAATTATATTATTTGATGATTTCTGTAAAAGACATATGTGTATCAGTCTGAGATAAAATCTGTAAACAACATAATTTAAAAGACTATTAAATTCTCTCTACTAAGATCTATATTCCATTACATGGTATCAGAGCCTCACTAGAGAAGAATTGATATTGAATCAAAATATCAGACTAATTGTTAGAATGAAAAGGAAAGATAATCATGGTCAACAACATTAAGGTGGAGGACAGACTTGAAGGCGCTGCAAATTTCTTTTCATGGAAGATTCGAATTATAACATTACTTCAAGAACTTGAATTAGACTCTTATGTTGAAGAGGATCTGAAGATGCCGGAAGATGAACTTGATAAGACAACTTGGAAAAGACGAAACAACAAAGCTAAGAAAATCATAATCGATGCTATTAAAGACCACATTCTCCCTTCCATAGCAAGACTAACGACTGCTTATGAAGTATTCAAAACTATTCAAAATACATATGAGATTAACAATGCAAGCAGATTACTTACACTAAAACAACAACTTATGAACATAAAAATGAACAAAGGAGAAACTATTACGTCCTACTTTCTGAGAATTTCCGAATTAAAGGATCAACTCGCTACCATTGGAAACAATGTGGATGATATGGAGTTAACATTAATAGCTCTTAGAGGGTTACCTATCTCATGGGAATCTTTTATTCAATGTATAACCGGATGCCCTTCTCTACTTAAGTTTGATCAACTAAAGAATGATTGCACTCAAGAAGAATCTCGATTAATCTCAAGGGGGATCGGGCCAAACAAAGGAGAGATCCAAGCACTACATACAAATTCAAGCAACAAAGGCAATAAAAGG
>MU223519.1:4079237-4101333 GCA_018584345.1 Thuja plicata | reverse complement strand
CGATTAATCTCAAGGGGGATCGGGCCAAACAAAGGAGAGATCCAAGCACTACATACAAATTCAAGCAACAAAGGCAATAAAAGGAAGTTCAAACATAAGAAAGGAAATTATAACAAAAACCACAAAAATAGAGATTTTTCCAAAGTACAGTGCTATAAATGTGATAAATTTGGACATACACATGGGTTCTATCTGGAAAGAATGAAAGCCCAAGCAACCATAGACGAAGTTAAAGAAGCAGAAATACCTCTATTGTTCCTAGCCTTGTCAAGTGAGGTAAACTCAAACAAGAACACTTGGATAATCGACAGTCGAGTATCACGACATATAACTGGATTTAGAGACCAATTTGAAACTCTCGAAGGACATTCCTCTGAAGAAGTCACAATTGGAGACAATTCCACCTATCCAATTAAAAACAAGGATAAGCATACATTTAAAAGATGTTCTCTTTGTACTAGGCATAAAAAGAAACCCGGTCTCTATCTCAGTCCTAGCTGATCAAGGCTACCGTGTCACCTTCCAAGAAGATAAAGTGCTACTATGGCCTAAAAACTCTAACAGTAAAAATGCTATTTCTATAGGGTATAGGGATGGAAGCCTATACAAATTATGTAATACTCAAAAACTTGCACTATGTCATGAAGTATCAAACTCTAATGAACTCTGGCATAGAAGATTAGGACATCTTGGATTTAGTGCTCTACCTTCTATAAGGAAAATCACTACAGGTATACCTAATCTAAAATCTAATCATATCCGCACTTGTAAAGGAAGTGCACTAGGAAAAAATATCAAAGGATCCTTCTCTCCTAGTGAACATAAATCAAAAGTTGTACTAGAACTTATTCACATGGATTTGTGTTGACCAATGTCAACTCTCTCACTAGGGGGATTTTCGTATTATGCGACTTTCATTGATGATTACTCTAGGAAAACCTGGATTTATTTCCTTAAACTCAAAGAATCAAAAGTGTTGCTAAAATTCAAAGAATTTAAGGCCTTAGTAGAAAATCAGACAGGAAAGAAAATAAAAACTCTAAGATTAGACAATGGGGGTGAATATACTTCTGAAAACTTTAAAGAATTTTGCATTTCTGTTGGGATTAAGAGGGAGTATCAGTACCTTTATAACCCTCAACAGAATGGAGTGGCAGAAAGAAAAAATAGAACTATTATTGAAGCTCCCAAAGCCACGATGCATGATCAAAACCTACATACCTCATTTTGGGCCGAAGCCTCTAATACTGCCGTATACATCCAAAATAGATGTCCTCACTCAATTTTAGAAAACATTACACCTGAAGAAGCCTTTACAGGGATGAAACCAGATCTAAGTCATCTAAGAATTTTTGGTTGTCCTGTGTATGTTCACATTCCTAAAGAGAAAAGAACCAAACTAGAACCTTCTAGAAAGAAATGCATATTTGTTGGCTACAATGAAACTACTAAAGGATACATGGTCTACTATCTAGGACAAAAATCTATTGGAATCAGTAGAGGTATCAAATTTGAAGAGGATGTTGCTTTTAAACTCTCTACACTTGCAGAAGATGAATCAAATGAGAATCAGAGGGAGAATGTCATAGAAGATGATGAAAATTTCACAATTGAGAATCAGAGAGAAAATGCCATAGATGAAAATCACACAACTGAGAATCAAAGGGAGAATGCCATAGAAGATCATGAACACCCTTCATCTAACCCTAAAGATTTTGAAATTCTCAACAATAAGAAAAGGCCACTATGGGCAAGAAAAATGATTGAAGAAAATAGTGTTGAACCTAATGAAGTATTTAGAGAAAGTAAGAGAACAAGAAACCAAAAGTGTTATCTTGCACTTATGACTGAGCTTACAAAAACTGAAAAATCTAACATTGAAGAGGCCTTAACGTGTCAAGCCTGGAAAGATGCAATGATCAAGGAATATCAATCCATCTTAAAAAATGATGTATGGGAGGTAGTATCTAGACCTAAAGACAAATCAATTGTCTCTTCAAAATGGTTATTCAAAATCAAATATGCTTCAGATGGTAGTATTGAAAAACATAAAGCTAGATTTGTTGCTAGGGGTTTTTCTCAAAAGGCTGGAATTGACTACGAAGAGACATTTGCTCCAGTTGCTCGATATACTTCTGTGAGAACTATTATCGCCATTGCAGCATCCAAAAGGTGGAAGATACATCAAATGGATGTGAAAACAACTTTTTTAAATGGTGTTATTGAAGAAGAAGTATACATAGAACAACTTGAAGGTTTCACCACACATTATAGAAATCTTTATGTATCCAAACTAAAGAAATCTTTCTACGGCCTTAAGCAAGCTCCCAGGGCTTGGTATGAAAGGATAGACAGTTATCTCTCCAAGTTAGGATACTCCAAAAATGAAGATGATCCTAACATATATTTTAAAACATCCAAAGGTGACATGGTAATTCTTGTCCTTTATGTTGATGATTTATTGATAATAGGTGAAGATCATCTTATTGCCAAATGCAAACAAGATCTCACAACTGAATTCGATATGAAGGATCTAGGTCTGCTACATTACTTTCTAGGCTTAGAAGTACTACAGAAGGAAAACTACATTTTCCTAACCAAGGAAAATACACCACTGACATCTTGACCAGATTTGGCATGATGGATTGTAAACCATTATCTATTCCGATGGAAACAAATCTTCATAAGCTCAAAGATGAAGTTGCAGATTTAGAACCTACAGATCCTACATATTATAGACAGTTAATTGGATCTCTAATGTACTTGGTAAACACTCACCCTGATATTTGCTATGCTACTAATGTGTTAAGTCATTTCATGTGCGAACCGAAGAAGATTCATCTAACAACTGCTAAGCATATTCTGAGATACTTATGCGGTACTATTGGATTTGGCCTGAAGGACGAGAATGTTGAGATACAACTCCAAGGTTTTTCTGACTCTGACTGGGCAGGCAGTTCTATTGATCGCAAAAGCACTACAGGGTGTTGCTTTAGTCTTGGATCAGCTATGATCTCTTGGTTCAGCAGGAAACAATTAGCGGTTGCACAAAGTTCTACAGAAGCAGAATATATGGCTACTTCTATGGGAGCTCGAGAAGCAGTATGGTTAAGAAAGTCACTATTTGGATTGTTCGGGAACCCTCTAAAACCCACAGTAATTCATTGTGATAATCAAAGCTGCATTAAACTTTTAGTAAATCTAGTCTTTCATAATCGTTCCAAGCACATAGAGATCCCATACCACTACATAAGAGATATGGTAGACAAAGATGTTATCAAATTGATATACATCAGCATTGAAGAACAAAATGCTGACATATTTACCAAACCTCTTGGGAAGTTGAAAGTTGAGTACTTCAAAAATAAACTTGGTATGACTAAGATGTGATTAAATTTCTGAGATTGAATCTCATTCATATGTAATTGATATATTCATGAATATTTTTTATATAAATAAAATATTGCAATATTGTGTTTTTGAAAGGTGACGATCTTTCACGTGCTAGGTTTCTATTGTAAGGTGACGATCTATACAGTAGCTTGACCTAGTGTCAAGAGTGACTATATTAAGTTGCTATTCCAGAGTAAGCCGGATATCTTGACACTAAATCATTGGGAGTTATCATTAATCCAATTCCGAATTGAGTCGGGGATTATGATAACATGTGCATCAAGATTTGACTACATTAAGTTGCTATCTCGGAATGCGTCGGATATCTTGACACTAAAGTTGGTTATCACTAAATCCAATTCCGAATTGAGTCAGGGATTGCGATAACTCTTCGATCAAGATTGAGTACAATAAGTTAATGTCCTGGACTGTGCCGGTTATCTTGATATGAAGTTATGTTGTGATTAATTGTTATCACCAAAATCTAGTTTGGAATTGAGTCGGGGATTGTGATAACACACGTCATGATCAGCTCCTATCCCGGATATCATGATGTTGTTCAATCCTCTTGCTAAGAGGAAGTGTTAAAATAGCTTCGATCTGATTGATGTATATATATATATATATATATTGATTGAATTCAATATGTTTAATGTGGGATGAATCAACTTTAGTAATAGTCGATATTATCCAAGATACAAAGATATATTTGCACTTACAATGACTGTCAACCGATACTATCTATAATGATAAAGATTATCGGGTGCTTAACAAATATTGTTATCAGTATAAAACGGTAATGTCGATAGTTATTAGAGGGTATGTCTACGTAGGGATATGACCCTACGTGGCTTAAGCCACATACGATCATGTCTCTACGTAGACATATCCGCTCACTCTTGTATATATATCATCATGTGCATGTTGTGGAAAAACATCAATTACAACATATGTTATTACCACAACAAGCACTCGACCTCTATAATCTCTGCAATTATATTATTTGATGATTTCTGTAAAAGACATTTATCAGTCTGAGATAAAAATTTTAAACAACATAATTTAAAAGACTATTAAATTCTCTCTACTAAGATCTATATTCCGTAACATGTCTTTAATGAGCAATTCTTCAATGCCTCAAATATTGCTTTCATATGCTTCCTAATCTTCATATGCCAAAAAGTCCTTTGACTTAATTTCACCCTTGCAAATTCTAGTTATTCCTCCAACTGAAGTTGGTTTGTATTATTGATGTATGCTATTGCTTATTCAAGCAAGGGAAGATGTCTAGGTGTCTCAATGCATTCTTCCTCTATATGGTTGGTCATAGTGGCTTGAATATTTCGATGTTTTCACTCCCAACTACAACTTTGACTTACTCGTTGACTCTTTCTTCTACTTTGAATTGGGCTTTGGTTTTGAATTTGTAGTAATGGAATATTTTTGCATACTTCTCGTAGCTATCTTATCCATTCTCTTTGCTACACCGACCTTAGAGATTTTTCAATCTCTTGCTCCTAACCATATAATAGTTAGGGTCTAAGGGCATTAATGTCTTAAATCGGATATAACTTATTTAAGGTAGTAGACAATGTTTACTCATTTATCTGATAAGAACAATACTTTATTAATAAACATAAATAACAAAGTGTATCAGAAAATCTAGTAACAAAATTATATCTTTATTCATATGAGTTTTTTATTCAAAAGTAGACAATAGATGATCAACCAAGGATCAAATTACATTATACATTTATAAATATCTAATCATGTGATATTTTAGACAATTCTTTGATTCCTAGTAGTTGTTTCTTATTGGTTAACTTAGGAGTTGGAGTGTGAGAGGGAGTATAGTCAAGCAATTTGCAGGTCTTTTACAGTTATTTGAACATTTTGTTATTTTAAAGAATGTTCATGAAGGCCTTGAGAAGGAAGTAAATCTGTAACAACATAAGGCAATAGAGATGAGAGGAAGAATTTCCGTAAAATCTTCAGGAGTTTTGGTTACATTAGTTTCTCTGTAGGAACTATTGCCTTTTGCCCTCAATTTTCTAGTTCTTGTTTCATTTTGATCCTACCCTTTAGTTTATAAGAGTTAACAATTTTATTCTAAGCACATAGTGAGTTGTTTTCTTGAAATACCATAAGAAGCAAGTTAATCAATCAAGTGTACATGGGGACAAATAAAACTCATGTAGATGAATTTTTTTTTTTCCTTTTTCCCTTTTTCAAAAAATATAGCACTATTTGTGTTGATCCTTCCATTCCTCTGCCAGTTCACTATTGTCTAAGGACTCCTTTTCGTTCTTGTAGTTTTAGTACAAAATTTCATATAGATTCCAATTTGGGATCAAGCTATTTTGTAAGTTGGTTAGTTCAAAGATTTGCTTATTCTATTATATTAATATATATGACCAGGAAACTAGCAAAACATACTTTTAGATTGTAATCTTTTCTTACAATGGTGTAATATTTCTTCAACCTGCTCCACTTTTTATAACACTCTGAGGGGCATGTTGTGACTTCATAGGGTAATCTATGTCATAAATTATTTTAAGCATAAGATTATTGTATTGTGGGGAAGCTCGTGGAATATAATTGTAGTGTTGTTCAGTTCATTTAGTAAGTCATTGGATTTTGGAGCAATTACATTTACAAGTAGGTCGCTTGACAATGCCTGCTTGACATGTTTCTTACAATCATAAAACTCAAGAAAGTGAGATTTATTTATCCATTTCTTTTTACAGCTACATTCTAGTGTTTTTTACATTCTACCTCTAGAATTATGTATAGTTATATTTTTTAATATATTCATATATATTTAAATAAGAATGTGTAAACATTTAGAAACAAAACTATATAAACTATCTTGAACAAATGTTTTTTCTTTACATGTGCAAAGCTGACATTTACACAAATATATATATATATATATATTTGAAAATGAAATGAAATTATAATCCTTTGTATCTGTTATTGTTGATATCAAACTATTTAATAAATTAAAAAAAATATTTAGAAAAACAATGTTTAAACAAAAAAATATAATAATTTGTGTTTTTTTTTATATAAAAAAACACTACGGCAGGGAGGAAGGCAGGAGCCCTCCCTTTGAAAGGGAGGCGTGGGGTGGCTTTGCCCCCCGTGGCGGCCGCAGCCTGTTGCGGCACCTGCCACAACAGCGACGCAAGCCGTTGTCTGTGACTGGGGCCGCAGGGGAGGCTCCACGGCAGTGGCGGTGGCTGCACCGCACACACCCCTCCCCCCATTACTTACAAAAACCCTACAAAAACATCACCAAAAAAAATAAACAAAGCGGCTTCGGCCCTCTCAAGAACAAGAAAATATTAAATCATCTATTGCGTTTTCTCAATTAAAATCAGCGCTGAAATATATATATATATATATCCTCTTTGTGTCCACCATTAAACCTGCACTGCATGAAGACCAAAAGAGTGAGTTAGGGTTTTAAGTGGAAGAATGAGAGGAGAGAGAAGAGGGAGATGCAAAAAAGAGAATAAGGTTCTATTTGTGATTTCACTCCAACCCTAACCCTAATTTTGAATTAGAGTTAGGGCATGGTTGTTGAGTCAACTTATTTTAAAAGATTTAAATATTATACCATTAGAGTTTTTGAATTTTCAATTTTAGTGGGAGAGCCTTTTTGTGGGAATTTAATTTCCCCACTTTCCCTATTTACATTGACTTCAGGATAATGGATAATTTATCTTAAAGTGAACTAAAGTATAAAATTTAGTTACATTTTAATTGATTTGATTAATAATGTTATTGAAAAAGCAAATCATAAAGTGATTTTAATTTGTTGAAAAATTTAGGTTAATTTGATGTAATTATTTAATGGGTTATGTAGGAGAAATCCTTTTATTAATTTATTTAATGAGAATATTTAGTAAGTGTATTAGGAAGGATAATATTAGGTTATTACCAATTATCTTACACAAATAAAGTTAATGAAGTATAAGGGATTGTAATTAAATAATTTACGACATTATTTTAAATAGGTAAATTAAATTATAGTGATAATAACGTTATGACTTAATTAAAGTGTATAGCCTATATGTCCGTTAGGTTTAAATATTGATTTTAACCTAAGGGGTCACTTTAACTTAATTAGATAAGGTAAGATTAATGATGCTCAATAAATACTATTAAAAGAGATTTTAAAGCTAAATTTCTTTTAATAAAAATATTTGAGTACGAAAATATTAATTACATTAAGTGAGGCATAATTAAACCTTAGGAAAGGGGTTGATTTAATTAATGTTTAAAATCGTCTTAACGCTTGAATCTCATTAATAAATACATATTAGGGAAACATATCCGATTTAGATAATTAAACCTATTTAAGTGTTGACACTTAGTTGAAACTTTATCGAGTAACCATGTCGAGGGACGTTGAATTTGGTCATGATTCCCCTCCACTTTAATCAGCTTTTACCCGTATACCTGTAGGAATTTATTAATTCCTTCGAAGATGTAAACTCTATAGAGAACTTAGTAAACACTTGGACTTATTTAACTGCAACCTTAGTTAATTTAATATGTTAAAAAAAAAAATTGTTAGTGTGTTTTTGGTTTATTTTTGGGCATGACATGTACATGGGGACAAATATAACTCATGTAGATGAAAATTTATTTTTCCTTTTTCAAAAAATGTAGCACTATTTGTGTTGATCCCTCCAATCCTCTGCCAATTCACTATTGTCTGAGGACTCATTTTTCGTTCTTGTAGTTTGAGTACAAAATTTCATATAGATTCCAATTCGGGATCAAGCTATTTTGTAAGTTGGTTAGTTCAAAGATTTGCCTATTCTATTATAATTTATATTAACATATATGACCAGAAAACTATCAAAACATACTTTTAGATTGTAATCTTGTCTTACAATGGTGTATTATTTCTTCAACCTGCTCTACTTTTTATAACACTCTGAGGGGCGTGCTGTGACTTCACAAGGTGATCTATGTCATAAATCATTTTAAGCATAAGATTTATGTATTGTTGGGAAGCTCGTGAATATAATTGCAGTGCTGTTCACTTCATTTAGTAAGTCATTGAAATCCCAAATATCCTACTCATCATCGTGATCAAATCACTATACTCACGCTGGAAGTCTAACCAAACAAGTTTCTTTGGTAACTTGGAATGGTGAGCTTTTTTCCTTCCGTAGCCACTTATGCTTGATCACACCATCACAATGGTCAACTTCAGCAGTATAAAATCTGATGCCTGCTCCTTTGACTTCAACACCATTGTTTTGTATGTTGGGATTCTGAAAGCTTCCGAAATCATTGGTGGAGAAAAGTCCACTAACACTTTGCCATCTGGATTTCTAATGGTTCTTTTTTCCGAACTCCACAATCAACTTCGCATGCTGGAAGGTGGAAGAAAACCAGATGCAACTACAATCCTTCTTTTGACTATTTGACTAGCTAGGTAGGTGGGATCATGGTCCTTATACCCAAACATTCTTCTATTGAACTCGCTCATGTCAAGACCTCCCAGATTTTTCCCTTTTTCCTTTTTCAAATTATGTAGCACTATTTGTGTTGATCCCTCCAATCCTCTGCCAATTCACTATTGTCTGAGAACTCATTTTCGTTCTTGTAGTTTGAGTATAAAATTTCATATGGATTCCAATTCGGGATCAAGCTATTTTGTAAGTTGGTTAGTTCAAAGATTTGCCTATTCTATTATAATTTATATTAATATATATGACCAGAAAACTATCAAAACATACTTTTAGATTGTAATCTTGTCTTACAATGGTGTATTATTTCTTCAACCTGCTCTACTTTTTATAACACTCTGAGGGGTATGCTGTGACTTCACAAGGTGATCTATTCCACAAATCATTTTATGCATAAGATTTATGTATTGTGGGGAAGCTCGTGAATATAATTGCAGTTTTGTTTAGTTCATTTAGTAAGTCATTGGATTCTGGAGCAATTACATTTACAAGTAGGTTGTTTGACAATGCTTGCTTGACATGTTTCTTACAATCATGATGTTCTTAAGGATTGCAGTTAATCATAATATTACTTGGCTTAAGTACTAATAAGAGTAATGCCATAAACAATCATTATTTTGATTATTCCTAGAATAATTAGTGAGAAACACATGTACATATGTCCACTATGATTTTGCTAGAATGGGGACTTACATCTAATCCTTATAGTCATTTATGTAAGTGTACAATGAAGAGAAGGGAAAGGCTTACAATTCTGCCTGAAAAATGTTGATCTAGTTGTATCAACATATGCTGAGATTTAATGATCAATTAGGTGTTGTCATCAGTCGTAGTGATTGATACCAATAGCTACATTCCAAATGTGCCTTGACTGTAGGAAAAAAATGCATTATAAGTTAGTTCATCTAGTAATTCATCGGATTCTTGAGCTATAATATTTGACAGTTAAGTCACTTAACAATGTTTGTTATCTGACATGTTCCTTATAATCATAAGGTTCCTTATTTATTGCAGCTTATCACACTATTACTTGAACTAACTACCAATCGGTGATGTTGTCTTCATAATTTGCCATACAAGTTGCCTTAATTCACAATTGCAACCAATCAGAGTTAGGGTTTACCAATTAAACTGTTTCTTTAATTATGTGATCTGTAACTTGATCCTGCATTCACCACATGAACACAAATGCCAACATATGAGTCTCCCCCCCCGCCCCCCCCCTCTCTCTCTCTCTCTCTATATATATATATATAAGGATTAGATCACAATGTAAACATTATCCATAAATANGTCCCCCCCCCCGCCCCCCCCCTCTCTCTCTCTCTCTCTATATATATATATATAAGGATTAGATCACAATGTAAACATTATCCATAAATAAATCAAGGGTTAGACTAAAGAGAATATATCTTGATCATTATGGAGCACTTGCATTGTATGTAAATTCCAATTATAGAAGATCCGGAGTAAAAAGGCATTGTAGGGTGCCCCAAGAAAGCAGTTCTCCCCTCTCCATACAGTCCTCCATTCTTCTATGGTTGGAGTTATCTATGATTCAACAATAGTCCCCTGATGTAGGAGTTGGGAATGTACTTGCAATAGGGTGCCCTTAGCGATTCTCCCTTAATTGTAGACCATCTCCCATTCCCTTGTGACTAACTATTGCCAGAGTTCATGTCTTAATGTTTATTAAAAGCAGACCAAGATGCATTATAAATCACATAGATAAATTAATCATTGTTTCTGCATTATCAAAATTAGATTAATATAGCACCTTAAACTCAGATCTGCCTTTTGTAATTCTCTAATTTGCCCTTAATGAGTACCAATTACTCATCGAGTCGTGATTATTTACCCTTTGTTTCACAGCCTAATGCATGCCTTTCATTGCTTGGAATGAATCCTCCTTTATACTTTATTGGTGGAAGGTCAACAACATTCATAAGGATTGAGTCACCACTTTTCATTGTTGCGTTCTAGAATAATATATTGTTCTTGAAATCGACCTCCCTCGAATGTCCTAAAACGAAACCTTCTCTTTATATGTTCCAATGTGGGGAAGAGCCACACCTCTTCATCATTGCTGCCCCTTTTTAATGGTCACAACCTTTCACAATTACCACTTGTTGATGTGTGTTTTATGACCTACCAACTGTATAATAAAATATTGAGATATCTTATCCTCTCTTGATCAAAATCGTGTGTATGCTAAGATTGTGAAAGATCATACAATTGATTCCAAGGCTCCTTTTATGTCAGTTCTTGACTGTGGATAAGCTCAACGGTTGATGTGATATGCTAGTATCACGAGGGGCCTTACGTTATATTCCTCAAGTTGACTTAGAACAATACTGGCTATGGGAGCTTTCAACTAATATCGCAATGGAAGTACTTTTTTGGGGCTTTTCCACAATATATGCAGAAAGTAAATAGGATAGGGTTTAGGGAATCTATTCTAATCCTAAGGGCAATGATATCAATAGATACTGCTTTGATGGACAAATTCCAAAATAACCAAGCTCTGCTTCGCCAAGTTCAACGACAACTCTGCAAGAACTAATGCAATCTTCTGTGGGTTGTGCCAACGATTTTCATACCACAATGAACACCATCATAAAGAACAATGCGCATTCAATGATAGAAGTTAAGGATCCATAAAAGGGGGGCTCTGGCTAACTTTACACAATAACTTACAAACAACAAACTATCAAAAGTATGCCATGAAATTCATCAAACATCATTGCGTTCTCCATTGAAATCAAAACACTTTATCTAACAAATCTACTCTAAGCAAGGGAACAAAGAGAACATGCAAGCACTAAGATGCATCAAGAAATCACCAAATTTCAATGATAATTTTATTATCTCAGTAGCTCCTAAGCAACAATCTCCAAATTTCGTCCTTTACAAATGAGAAATGAGGTCTTTATATAGGTCTCCAATTGCAATGAGTGGCTTGGATCAAAACAAAACTAATGGCCCAGATTTTGCCACCTCAACCCTAATTAGGGTTAGGGAAAAGAAAGAGAATCTACAATTAATGCACAGGTGCATGCCAACTATGCATGTCCATCCAACAGGAGAGTGGCGCGAGATGAATGCCCACTATGCATTAAATGCTCCTTCGTCGAGAATAGCCTGTACTTGCTTTTGTTCCTTGAATGCTCAGAATCTAGATATCACTGTCTCCAACTCATCTACTCTGACACTTGGTGCGGATTCTGTATTGAACTCCAACACAATCATTTCTTGTTTACACTTGCTCAAACTACTCTCCCAATTCGGCATTGAGTCTAGGGCAGTGTACATGACATTCGAGAATATGGAAAAGTTCTCAAAATTGAAGAAATTCAATCGAAAGAACTCCAGCTTGCTTCTTAGGTTATCTACAGTTATATCGTTCTTAGCTAGTCTCTGCAACAACAAGGCTGCAATTGTGTTGGAGATTCCTTGTTGAATATTTCCGCCAACCTTTCTCAATCAAGTGCACTCTTCATCGAAATTTTTGAACATCTTTGCCATGATTACTGCACTAACTAGCAGGCAAAATCATACTCTTCCCCTTTTCTTATCACTCCACCATTGGCCAACATCTGCCTAAGAGTTTCCATTAAAGCCTGCAGGTGTGAGATTACTTCATCTTGATAAATATGCTCATCATCCCATGACTCATCTATGCATTGTATCCTGGAAAGGATGCCTAATGCCTTTTCGTATATCTGTACCATCTATGCATTGTATCTTGGAAAGGATGCCTAATGCCTTTTCGTATATCTGTACCAAGTCTTCAGCAAATTTGTATGCCTCTTTCTAGTTGCCCTCTATCCAAGCCTCTACACTTTGGGAATCTATCTCATTCTCCCAATACCCTCCACAGACTCAGCTAGAAGAACTGTAGAAGAAACAAAGGCCTGACTTTCTGCCCTCATTGGATGGGATAAGCTGCTCAGATATTTGCACAAAGCCCTATTCTCACTTTTCACCTTTTGGTATTTTCCTTGTAACTTCCTCATATTTTCCTTCATTGCTTGGGTAGAGTCCTCAAATTCTTCAATGACCTACTCACTAGAGGCATGTCCTACATCCAATTCTGTCACATTATAATCATTTGGAGCAATCTGGTCCTTAGTTTTGTCAACTGTAGGCACTAAATCTGTAGAGTCCTAGATCCAGATTCACCCCTGATGAACTTTGCAAACGTTTTCGCCTTGCCCTTTTCCTCTAGCATGTTAACTCAGTCCAAGATGTCCTTTAATTCCAATGTCAGGGCAATTTCTTTTTCACGAGTCCTCTACAACCTGTCTTAACCAATCTAGAATGGCAGCACGCTCATCATGGACTGACAATTGTTCCTGTCCCTGCACCATTCTTTCATTAATTTCTTCCTCAACAATGAGACTTTTTTTCGTTGCATCAGGAATCTCTACTTCTGCGGTAGGAACCTTTGTCTCTACTGTAGGAACTTCTATCTCCATCATTTCCTATTCTAATATGGCCCCAAGGCTTTCCTCAGCAGCAACCTCTTTCTCTCTATCTCTTTCTTGGGCAGATCCTTGATAAGCATTGATGCTCTCTCTATCTTGCACTGGCCTGGTCATCTAGTCTTCCCATGGTATCCTTCTCTTGCTTGTTTCGACCTCTCCCCTTGTGAAAGGGTCAATCTCCTGTAAGCGAGGAGTCTTGTTGGGTGATGATGGAGTTGTTGATCTTTGCCTCATCTGTTGAGGTTCTTCATCGTGTGGGTCAGGCGTACTTCTCGGCTATACTTTTTGGGTAATGCTCTTCTCTTTTCCTTGTTCAACACTCTCTGGTGAAATTTCTCCTTCAATTCTAACTCCTAATGACTCTCTTGGTCTATCATCCCGCAATGGTTGATGCCCCTTTAGTTTATAGGTCAGGCTATCCTTAGACACCTTCAGTTTGCTGATTTGACGCTCAACCCACCATTTAGTAAATTTCACAACTGATTTAGATATTGAATCGAGATTCAATATTTCCTTCTTGGACCAACCATATGGCTGGGTGTTCTTCTCCCTTTCCTCCTCATATCCTGACTAGATCATGTTTGTATTCTCCTCCACTTGATCGGGTACTTGGACGATTTTACATACTCTAATCATGTTGAGTGGCAATCTGGAAAACATCTTCCTTTTGATCTCATACTCATCTACAAAATTAGCCCATAAGTCTTCAAGGTGTACCTTGTGTTGGTATTTCACACCTGCCACCACTCTGACTCTATTATAGGGATCATAATCTAGTCTTGTTGGGAAAAGTGCAAGATGGTAGAAATGTAACTCGTCTATTGATTTTTCAGTTGCCTGCAAACAAGGAAACATTTCATTTTCATTTCCTATGGTGATTGGGAATTCAAGTCCCAACTTCCTCTTCCTCTTTTGAATCTCATCATATGATGTCAGCTTCCTAGGTGACTTCTAGCAGTACCATCTTGTCAGTTGGATACATTGGGAGTCTATATGGTTCTGAAGAAAATCCCTGCAGCCTGATGTAGGAGAAGGTTGGAAGGTTGGGGACTAGATGAACCATGCTCCGTACTTCTCTATCATCTTCATCGCCTCGGTTGACAACCTTGTATGTAATCCACCTTATAGAGTCTTAACAATGCACATGGAAAAAGCGTCAATGACTCTCATGAAGTCGTTCTTAGCATAGAGTTGTAATTGAGGATAGCACTCATGAACTTTCAAACTGTGTGATTCACTTCCTATCGCCCCCTTGCATCTTAATCCATTATACCTAGTCATTCGGGCTAGCATGTATATGACCTATGAACTCATGTAGAATTCTTCTGACTGCTCTAGATTTATGAGTTGCTCATTTAGATTGTCGCTGATCATTCCAGCCTAGTCCATATGGTTGAAACCTTCGATCACTTGTTCAACAAAATACCACATCCATGGTTCAAATGTGTAGGACTGTGAAATCCCAAATATCCTACTCATCATTGTGATCAAATCACTATACTCACACTGGAAGTCTAACCTGACAAGTTTCTTTGGTAACTTGGAATGGTGAGTTTTTTTTTTTCTGTAGCCACTTATGGTTGATCACACCATCACAATGGTCAACTTCAACAGTATAAACTCTGATGCCTGCTCCTTTGACTTCAACACCATTGTTTTGTATGTTGGGATTCTGAAAGCTTCTGAAATCGTTGGTGGAGAAAGGTCTGCTAACACTTTGCCATCTGGATTTCTAATGGTTCTGTCTTCTGAACTCCACGATCAACTCCGCATGCTGGAAGGCGGAAGAAAACAAGATGCAACTACAATCCTTCTTTTGACTATCTGACTAGCTAGGTAGGTGGGATCATAGTCCTTATACCCAAACATTCTTCTATTGAACTCGCTCATGTCAAGACCTCCCAGATTTTTGTCACCCACATTTTTCCACTTTGATACAATCTTTGACTTTGGATAAAACCCCCTCTGCCCATTCTTGATTAGGGCCGATCTAGACAAACTTGCTCCTCTAAGTTCCGCAATTTCTCCTTCTTGCAAAACAAAAGAAACAACATAAGAATGTGCGAGGAATGAAAAAGCAGATTAAATTTCTCTACTCAAAACAAATTCTAACTCTAGAGAAGAAAATTTTGAAAATTCATTATAAACTCTCCACTCTCTGTAGAAAGCGATTTTCTCTCTCAAGAAATCCATGCCTTTTCTCTGATTTTTCAAACATATTGCAGAATTACCCCTCTATGAATTTCACAACCTCCTTCTCGACTCCTCGGCTCAATGTAACTTCAAGAAATTTTCTTTCTTTAAAACTTGCACGCTTCTCTTCTTGAAAACTCCAACTTCTTCACAAATTCTGCAAAATCCTTAGCTTTGCTCTTGGTTCTCCAATCCTTGAATGTGAGAATGAAATCAGAATTCATTTCTTATATAGACTTGCGACCCTGAATGTGCTAAATTTGAAATGAGCTAAAATTTGGCAATTGCATTTAATTTCCTTGTATGTTGCCCTTCCAGGAGAAATTCTCTTACGACGACCGCCACTTGTCTTCAAGTTTCTATTGTTTTTCAAAAGATGTTATTCTGAGCATTTATCTTCATCATTAAGTTTTGTTCATGGGTGCACACTCGAATGGGTTGGAATCTAAATGTGCAGACAATTAAATTATTTCCAACGTTTTAATTAAATATTTGGTGAGAAATTCCAATATTTAATTAGTTTCCAAAATAATTCGAAAATCCACTTCAATCTAGTTTTGCCATTTTTCAATAATTTCCAATGTTTATTAAATATTGGAAGCTTTATTCAATATTTAATTAATTTCCAAAAATCTAATATTTTCAAAATCAATTTTGATCTCGACTTGAATTCATTTTTTGATTTAACGAATTTTCAATGTTCTATTATTCTCAACTTTATTCAAATCCAAGCTTCCCAAGCTAGAATTGTTCGTTGTCGTAGAATCTCGTAACGTCTTCACCAACTTAGCAAACCATAATATTTCGGTGGTCTCAACTTTTGGGACATTAAATTTCACCCTTATCTGTATAGTCATGGATTTTAATGTATGCGTACACAAAAAACTTGTTTCCTGTCCCTAGGGGACTCGTTTCTGTCTCCGAAACGTTTTGGGGATAGTGGGACGAAAAGGAAACGTCCCCTAGCCATTGCTGATTTCAAAAAACAGTAGGAAACCGTAGGAAATGTAATGCCCCACCAAGGAACCCTTGGAACAAAGGGTAAAATATGCACTTGATATATATTTTTTAAAACGTAACATAAACTTTACATCTGAAAGTGCATCTCTTAATCACAACATGACACTAAGCCACATGCTAAAGATAATATAACGAGCATCACATGTTTGCACACAAGCAGAATACTTCATAAGCACTTCCAAAGGTTCCTTGACAACCCCTAACATGCTTGGAACAGAGAACACACATTCCTAAGACCACCCTTCATCAATTCGGACAACATTCACAGATCTCGAGAGGCTAAGCTGAAAAGGATTCACGACTAACAAAAAGGGAGACAATATCACAACCTATGATCCTCAAACGATCACGAACAAGATCTAAAAGAGATACAAGAACCCTCGGGAATCTAACGTGGAAGCGCACGCAGAACACCCAATTCACAAACCTGTTTGCAAAATCAAATTGAGCGGAGATGATAAAAGTAGGGAGAGACGTTGATTCTCGATGCACAGATGCCGATTCATGATTGGTAAATTTTCTAAGACAAAAGTCTTAGTCCAAAGAGGCGGAGACGTTGATCAACAGGCGGAGACATCGATCAGCGCAGATGCCGAAAGTAGGCGCAAATGCCAATCAGTGAAATTTAGCCAAAACGCAAGGCGTGAAAGCTTGGAACCTAAGCCGACTCTAACAAACGTCTGAAAAGCATCTAACTCCACATCGGGGAGTACCGCAATGAAACATATTGAGGCCACGGTTAGTTGACTACATTAGAATACATCTATTGAAAGCGTAAAAGCAACTAGGCTAAATGTCAAGTACATCAGTGCATATACATGTACATATATCAATGATACAATAACTGAAGGAAAAACAATGAGCAATCAATGCTCCAAATCCCTGTAGTTGGAGGAATCTCGTCACCTGCACACCATGTCCCAACAATGGTAAAGTGCAATGCCACCCTACCATGTGTAACCCGCAGGCCCACCTCACCGTGCTCGCGGAGATAGTTACCCGATGACAAACACAAGGCAAACACGCTAGCAAGGTGTGGCCAACACACACGCCAAGAAGATGCATAGTCTCATATAAGGATGCAGTGATCAAAGGCAATAAACATAGACGTAGAGTACAAAGACACATGGAGAACACTCAACATGTGAACCAACGTCCAAGGTGCATACTAAGCAACACTCAAGATACAATAGGGTCACTACTCAGTACTAACAAGGGTTTGGTGCAGAGACTCGAGAGTGGGAGTGTCATTGCATAGCACATGGTGGCCCATGCGGCTTTGAGCAATCCTCTCAACAAGATCAACGTCTAAGGTGCATACTAAGCAACACTCAAGATACAACAGGGCCACTACTTAGTACGAACAAGGGTTTGGTGTAGAGACTCAAGAGTGGGAGTGTCATCACATGGCACATGGCCCATGCGGCTTTGAGCAATCCTCTCAACAAGGAAGCTCTCCTGAGCCATATCAACGTCTGCAGATGACAAGGCTATTTGTACCATATCAACACTCGTAGAATGCAAGGTACTATGCCATATCAACGACCTCAAGCGCCGACAAGGCAAGGACATAACATATCAACATCTTCAAACGATGGCAAGGTAGTCACATTAATTCTTGCTATTATATTTTAATCCCATTCATTTATTTAGTTATCACTTATTAAGAACTCTACCAAGGGATACCCTGGAACCCTTTTGTGTCCCAACCCGCCTTGGAGAGCCACTCCACTCCACTACTCAAATACCAAACAAGCTCATCTATTACAACGAGGTACAAAGCAAATAATGCAATAAGGCAAAAACCATAAACTTAGTTATCAATTCGGGATGCGGGATGCGGGTGCGCGGATGCATGATGTTTTTTTTGGGGGGGATGCGGATGCGTGTATATATATATATATAACCATTGTGTAAATATTATATTTAATGAATCCTCATACATTTGAAATATATTGTAACATTAATAAAATGTATATTATAATATATATAAAATAATTAAATATAAATATATATTATTACATAAAATAATTAAATATAAATTATTAAATAATAATATATATCAAATAAGATAATTAAATATACATATAATATTAAATATAAATATACAAAAAATAATTAAATATCCATCTTTTAAATATGCAAAGGCACCGATGTTCTATTTTCTATTTGTTGCCGGGAATATTGAACACGATGCCCTTCTCCTAATTCTCTTCCACGATATTTTTTTGAATTCCACGTATTTATAGTGAGCTGTTGACTTGAATTGCAAGTCACATTAGCATTCAATCGAAGACTTAGATTACAACAAACAGATTGTGGCAATGGAAGGGCAGACGAAAAAGGAGCAAGATGAGAAAAACTCAAAAGAGGGAAGGTCTAAAATGTCTTCAATCACTTCCTCTGTGTTCGCCATTACAAGTTGGATGAGCAGCGAGGACACTGGCAAAGGATGATCCTTATTTTAAACAACAACAATGCTTTGTTTTTTTTATTTTTATGAGTCAACGCATCCACAGGGCATCCACCCCGCATCAGCTCCCGCTTCCGCCTCCGCCCGCATCCGCTCCTGCATCGAGCGTTGGACAGCCCGCATCGGTAACTAAGACCATAAAAGACTCTCAAAGTCATAAACCACAAAACATGTTAAGCTCTATTGGTCTCAATACCAAGAGCACAGGTCATTCGAACCTCGGCATAAGAGCATAGCTCAACTACATGCTTGGATGCAGTCTCAACACCCTACATCCACATATCACATGCGAGCTCCACCTCAAGCATGGGAGGTGCCAATACAATCGGCAACACAATAGCATTTACGACAATGACAGGAGGATATCTCAACTCCCAAGACACTCAAGGTAAAAATTGAGTAAAAGCAAAACCAAGCCAAATGTCAAATTGGTCAATTAGCCACTTTGCCAAAAGCACGGATTCCCATGGAATCCATCAATCATCTCATTACAACACGAGGAAGACTCAAAACAGCCAAAAGTGCAAAATACTCAAATTCTGGCAAAGTGCAAAAATCATCATTTTAACATAAAATGGGTAAGTTCGGGATGCGATATCAAATATCGGGAACGTCCTCAATACATTCCGATCCCACAATCCCATCAAGAATAACTTTAAGAAACCCCCCTCTAGAAAAATATATAAAATCCTGGTGAATATTTCATTTTATTTTTTAAAAAATTAATTCCTATTGGCGAATCTCTCAATTTTTTGGGAAAAAAAATTATTTGTATTGGTGAATATTTTTTAATCACAAATTTTTTGTAGAACACATTGGCGAATCTCAAGCAATCACCAAAATTTCATTAATGACCATGGAAAATAATTATATTTAAAGAAAAAAGAGTTCTTATAGATAATTATTAGGCTAACTATGAAAATATTTGATCGGTTTAAGGGAACTCTATAATATCTAGTTGCTACCATTTATTTAAAATATAATCAAATAATCCTCATTGTATTGTGTGAGATAAATGTATCATTATTTTTATTATTATAATAGGACCCAAAATTGCTTCAGTGTCATTGATTTATCAACAATCCAAAGGAAATCTTAGCCCCGATAAGCGTTACAAATAAGATAGTAACATTTTTGCCTCGTGGAATATAATGAAGATCACTAGATTATATTTTAAACAAATAATGACAACTAATATTGGTGACACAACCCTACTATAACTAATAGTTATGATATATTATTGGTGAATTAATTTAGATTTCTATAATAACTGATAAAACTTAGGTAAATTGAATCTAACCATCTATCAAATATTAGGCGAATCTTTGAGTTCAAATTTTTAATAAAATAAATTATTTGGCGATTTAAATATTTCTAAAATAAAATTTTGTAAAAATATGGTGATTTAGGTCGCCTTAAATCTTGAATTATTAGCCAAATTTGGATTCTCAAATTTCAAAAATTAGCCAATTGGCGAATATTAGCCACTAAAAAAATCATTGAATCCCATTACAAAGTTGGAGTACTACAACCTCTAATAAACTAATCATGCCAAACATGGCAACACACAAGTTCTAGGTGGCATGCAAAATGATGCAACCCCAAAATCTCCAAAAAAAAAACTTGAAAAAAGGCTTCAGAATTAAAACCCATTTTCCCTTAGGCACCCAACAACACTAATCCAATGAAATTTATGTTTTGGATAAACACAAAAAAACAAACATAACGGTACAAAAATCAAAATGCAAAACCCCAGTTATTCGTAGCGAGTCAACCAGGTAATAGAAAACTACAAGATTGCAAGGGAGTACTAACTCTCAGCCCACGAAGCATTTACAAACAAGAAACAACTTAAACAACCGAGAAACGAATTAAATAACAAAGGCCCTACCTCGCAGCCAGAGGAGAAACCTGTAAAGACGAGGAATAAAATAAATTCTAAGCTGAATCCTGAAGTGGCTCCACACAAATGGATTATTCATTGCAGCACGATTCCAACGAGTCGCTACCTACTAGAAACCGAGAACCCAGTCAATCCCAATGAGTAGAAGACTGAATTTCCCCCAAATAATTTGGAGCAAATTCTGAATTCTTCTCCAAACTTAGTGAAAAAAGTGAGTTAAAATAACTCTTTTTTCAAATATAAAGCACTTTTGCCAAAAAATGCCTAAAGGGAAAATTAAAACAAATCACTTAAATAATTCCCACAAACTATTGCCTTTCCCAAATTAAATCAAATCTATTTCAATTAAATGGAATTCGATTACGACAAATTAGCTGACAATAAAATATTAAATCCCCAACCACATAAAATCATCATTTAATTCTAAATCATTCGCGACAGCTGTGACAACTCTAAATGCACAGACACATCACTGGTCTCTCACAAATGCATATGAAATCCATATTTACCAACACGTATTGGAGGGGTAATATAATAATCACGTGTACATCGTCCATACAGGAATGATATTGGCTCAATAATGAAGGGTCGGTGATACCATCTCCTGTGCCACTACCAGGGATAAAGACACTCTAAACCTGTAATCGGGCGGAATGTGTCTGGTACTTGTTCCCTGAAACATGCAAACATCAAGTGTAGCTGCTCACAATATAAATAACCGAAGCACAAGCATAAACTGATCAAACAATAAAGGACAACAAAACCATCGTGTGGACCTCATGAAGGGGGTAATTATGACTTCATCTCACCTCGTACAAACACATCAGACATAATCGATAGCAATTATGTGAGCATAGCAGTGAACATCATCTCATTTAAATTAATATTGTATTTAAAATATAAAAACATTAAGTAATCATTCTTAGCAATATGAGCATATATCAATGTAATGTCCCCATTTTTCAGCAGGTCATTGAAATGATGGTGCCAGGTCATTATTGCGATTCCCGTGGTCTGGCGAGGGGTTTAGAGGGTCTTTGGTGTGAACTTACTATTTATAGTAAGTCAAGGGATAGTTCCGATGAACTCAGATGAGTTAGAGGAGTTGAATGATGCTCTCGGTTTTCATTTCTAG
>MU223519.1:4023419-4055514 GCA_018584345.1 Thuja plicata | reverse complement strand
TCTATCAAGCAACTTCATACGGAAACGCTATATGAACAAGTCACAAGGTTGCACATGAACTGTTTGACAAAATTACAAGTAGCAAATAAGGGCATTTTGTGATCAGTTTTGAGCAAGGCTCATTACAGAATACAGGTCTAAAGGCCTGCCCTTCATTATGCCTCCACCCTCACAACCATCTACTCATGGTCTTCAGTCTATGTCATCCACTGGTAGTGCCTCTCCTAGTGTGGGATCCCAAAAAAATGAAAAAGGAAAGAGGAAGGCTAGTGATAGTGGGCAGCCAAGGTCGGTTACAAATTTGTTCAATGGACAAGCACGGGAAATGTTAGATTGTTCCATTGCTGATTTCTTTTTTGCCCATGCCATCCCATTTCATGTTGCCCATTCTCCATTCTTCAAGAAAATGTTAAAAGACGCAGGTTCAGTAGGCCCCTCTTTGGTACCCCCTGGAGATCATAAACTACGCACTACCCTCCTTGATAAAGCATATTCAAAGGTGAGATTGGTGATGGAGGATATGAGGCGTACTTGGATGAAGACTGGTTGTTCCATTGTGATGGATGGGTGGACCGATATTAGACATTGGCCACTCATCAATATCATTGTCACATCCACAGCTGGCTCTTATTTTCTTAGAGCTATTGATTGTTCAGGTAAACGCAAGGATGCAAATTTTCAGTTTGGCATTCTACGAGAGGCCATAGAGGAGGTTGGGCCCTCAAATGTGGTTCAGGTGATTACTGATTCAACACGTGTGCAGATTGGTTGGTATGATGGTGGAGGGTGCTTACAAGCACATCATTTGGACTCCATGTTGTGTTCATGCATTGAAGGACATGGGGAAATTGTATGGGTAAAAGAAGTGGTGACACAAGGTAGAGAGATTCAAATGTTCATTAGCAACCACCACACCTCACTTGCTCTCTTCAGGACATTTTCAAAGAAGGAATTTCTCAAACCTGGAGAGACAAGATATGCCAGCTACTACATTTTGCTAGAGAGGATGGTTGAGGTGCATGAGGCTCTACAAAAAATGGTAGTGAATTTAGAGTGGAATAGATGGCCTACAACAAACACTACTGAAGGAAAAGCCATCAAACAAAGGATCCTTGATGACAATTGGTGGTCCACTGTGAGGTAAGTCGTTGATTCTCATTTTCATTTGAAAATCATAGATTTCTTTCAATTTTCAGATTTCTGATTTTCGGTAATTTAATTTTTAAAAAATCAGATTTTGACATTTTGTTTTTATTCTCATTACAAATATGTTTGCTCTATCATCTCTCCTGTTTTAGATGTCATAAGATATGTTGATACAGACTCTCCCAGCCTTGGAGAAATATATGAGACTATGGACAGCATGCTTCAGAAGATGAAGCAAGTAATTTTGGCTCATGATAATGATGTAGTCTTATATAAGGAGTACAGTAAGCCAATTTTCTTGCGGAGGTGGAATACTATGATTACTCCACTTCACATGGCAGCTTATGCACTAAATCCAAAATGGTATGAGCCTAGGCCTGGAAGGTATGCTCCTAGTGAGGATGATGAAGTGAGACGTGGGATTATGAAGGCCCTTCAAAAGATGTATTCAGATAGGGAATCAGGCACACTTCGTGAGCAATGGGTTGCCTTCACAATCCTTGAGGGTCCAAACTTTAGCACAGCAGAGGCAAAGATGGATAGAGCAAACATGGCACAAAAAAGCCCCGTTGGGTGGTGGCAATGACATGGGTCAGACGCACCACAATTGAAGATGCTTGCGATTCGTCTCCTCTCACAAGTTGCTAGTTCCTCTGTTGCAAAGAGGAATTGGTCTACATATAGCTTATCCACTCCATAAAGAGGAATAGGCTTACCTCTAAATGAGCGGAGAAGTTAGTAGCTGTGCATAGTGCTCTACGACTTAAGGATCGTAAGACTCCAGAATATCGACAGACCCCAGCTTTACGGTGGGATATTGATCCAGAAGAGGCCACTCTGGATGATGAGGACGACACGCCGCTAGGATTGCTTGGTATTCCGTTGGATGAGGCAACCTTTGAGGCTCAAAATGATAGTGACAGTGACAGTGACTTTGATATAGATCAAGATTAGGGGCAGCTGTCATACTACCTTTGTTTTCATTTTGAGTTTGATGTTATCATGTTTCAGACTAGAGTATTTTCACTTTTGACATTATATGATAGATTATAGTTGAACTTGATAGTGATACATTGATGCAAAGATAATTGAATCTTGATAACTTTTTGTGTTGCTACAGCTATGATTAATTAATTTAAATTATTGTGTTGCTACAGCTATGATGAATGTAACAATGTTATGAATTCAAATTCATGAAGCTACAACTATGATGAATTAATTTACATTATTGTGATGCTACAGCTATGATGAATGTAACAATGTTATGAATTCAAATTCATGAAGCTACAGCTATGATGAATTAATTTAAATTATTGTGTTGCTACAGCTATGATGAATGTAACAATGTTATGAATTCAAATTCATGAATATATTTGAGAAATCAGATTTCTGATTTTCTATATAAATTATAAAATAAATTCAGATATATATATATATATATATAGCCGTCCCCTGCCGTCCCGGAAAACCGTTTCCCCATCCCCCTGTCCCGGAAACCCAGGGTAACATAGTATATATCTGAACTTCAGCAAACTTTGTTTTGTAGTGTTAAAGATTTTATTCAAATTCTGTAATAATTGTTTTCCTCACTAAATTATAGAATGTTTCTCAGTGGAAATGTACCTGGTTTGCACTTGTCTGCCTGGGTCTGCCCTGGTTTGACCTAGGTTCGGCCTGGACGAACCAGCCTGCTTGGGTTCGAACCCACAGGCAAACTGGACCCGAGCCAAGAACCAGTTCGAACCCTGGCCGAACCAGGGTCCCAGGCAGACAAACCAGACTTCATAGAAAAAAAGGTCATGATTGAAGTTTTTTTTAATTTAGTTTAAGAAGATTTATGTCAAATTAAAAAAAATTTAAATCACGCAGTATCCAGCATGGGTGGAAAATTAAGGTTTGTTTGGGCACATGTGGGTATGGTATCCAACATGTATCTGCACTGTATTGGATATGGATATGGGGATACGCGCACTCAAGGAGGAGCAGAGGTGTATCTGTCTACTTTGCTGTTTATAGATACAAAGGGGGAAGAATTTTTGGATAAACATGACAGTTGGAAATTTGTAGGGTATGTAGATGCAAAAGCGATTTCAAACAGGAACATTCATAAAATGTTTCCTGATCAAATAGTGATGTCTTCCATTTTATAAAATGGATAGATGATCATTAACTTCAATTAATTTTTTGTTATTTCTCTATATGTAACTATGCTGAGTAGTAACTGTTCATGAATACATAATAAATATCCTTGTAAAGGCTCCTAAAGGCATATATTTTTGTAGGTGGTACTCCCATGCCTGGTGTTTTGTCAGATTAAGCATAGGAAGCAAATGTATGGTTCATGTTTCTGTATGTCTAGGTTTTTGTTTCAGTAAGATGCATGATTAGGTCATCCTTGGAATAGTGCATCTTGTATGGAACACTCATCCCTCTTTCAAATACAATGTTAATGCCTTGGTTGCTACAATAGGAGCCCATCAAATTATAAAATTAACATAATGATTGCATTGCATGAATTTGTTGTTGTCATCAGCTCAAACATCTCTATTAAGATTTAAGATCTCTCCGCTTTCGTTTTGTGCTCATGATATCTTGTATGATTGATACCGTTTGAGTTAACAGGCACTGAATATAATTTATATTGTACTGCATTCAAGCTTCAGAACTCTTCAGATTTGAGGGAACAAAATCAGTATGGTTCTTGGGAGTCTTGTTTATTTGCAACTCTCAACACAGAGTGATTAACAGTGATCTTCTAGAACACCACAATTAGGAACATTTTGAATGGACTCTCTCTAGGAAGGACAACATTGAATTGTAAAAACCAACCCAGTGCAAATGATCATTGGTAGTGGAAGTTCTTTAACGCTTGTTCAGACATGACAAGTGCAATCGACACATATTTTTTTTATTTAAATAAATCCACGACATTCTTAATATTGTTTCAGTTTACAGAAAAAGGGCAATGAATTTTCTCTGAATGCAAGAAAGATATGGATTTTGTGTATCCTTTTAAGTGCATACCAACTCCAGACTTGTATCACAGCTATAGAATCGCATAATCATTTAAGTAGTATTAAAAACTTTTGGTTCAATATCAGACTCTGTTGTCATATGAGGATGACATATTACTACACATTTAATGTATTTGTTGTTTCCAATGCAATAGAGAATTTTTGAAATGGTGTGTGGTGCATAAGCACATGTACATGTTTGGTTGTTAATAGTGTCTTTCCCTGAGAATTATAAGAACATAGCATAAAATATATCTGTAACTGACGGCAGCTAAATTGTTAGAATTTGCAATATTTTAAAGTTTTGAAAATCATAAAGACAACATTGTTTCATTGGCTTCTCCCCATGGTGTCATGGTGTTTCATTGAGACAATATTACATAATGTGTGGATTGAAGAGAATACCTTCAAATCAGTGGGTCACACTCTTCTCTCCAAAATTTTAGTCTCAAATGCTTCTAGAACATCCAAAGTTTATTCGGAAGGTATCTGTATATGACATAGCTAAAGAAAAAAGACAACCTATAAAGACTTTCAATCAAGATAATTATACCAACGAAAATAAGAAATGTGTTAGATTGGCTGGGCAGCGAAGGCTGATAAGAGATCTAATGATTTCAGTTCTAGGGTTTACATTAACGACACTTGGTTGGTATGTACTGTAGATTTGTTGCACTCTAAGAAGGTTGGCCAATGGAAATAATGTCGTGTTTTTATTGGTTTCAATATTTTTTGTTTTTCTTATTTCCTCTAATTCATTATTTATAACTTATAATTGGGTTTCTTTTCAAAGGGAATTTATTTTTTTGCATTCAACACAATATAATCTCTCTCAACATTCTCTTTTCTAATACAATTTTTTTAATTGTGCTAATTGTAATATATTATTTAATAAACCTTAATAACATAACATGGTGTTAATTTTGTTTACAATTTACCTACATTATCTCTTTTTAAAAAAAATCGTGTTTGGCCTCATGATTGAGGCAAACTAAATGAAGAGGAGCAGGCAAAAAGGGAAAGATATTATGGAGTGGAATGTCAGTATGCCTGAAAAAGAGATAAGACAAAGTTGCTGACAAATTCCGATATGAACTGGTGGTTAAAAATCTTGATCACGAGGAAATTGATCCTGCAATAGAATTTACGAGTGTGATGAGTATTAATCTAATGATAATCAGAAGTGCTGTTGGGAGTTAACTGTTATGCAGTTACTATGTTTATATATTTTGGCTCTTTAGATGACTATTAAGATGGACTCTTAATTTTGGATTTTTATACCTTTGATGCTAAATGTTGCCTTTAGCTGATGCACTATGGTTATGTCTCAGCTTATATCGTATCTGTTTTCTTTATAATCTCTTAATCTAAACAATAAAAAAACGTTGTGACACTTACTATTTCATGTCTATAATGACTTCATCTGTAATTATTTATAAATAGAATTTTTAACATTTATATTGATAAACTTTTCTAATTGAACTTCTGATATTTTTTTTGGGTATATAAGTTGATTTAGGATCAATGAACCAGTAGAACCATAGAAAGCAGGTAAATATGCCACCAAAAAACCAGGTCCAAGGAAAACATTAAACCAGTAGTAAATCCAATTGTTATATTAACCAAATATATATAACCAAATCTAGGAACTCTAACAATACTAATGTAAAGAGATTTAAGATAGCAAAGATTTTTCAACTGGAGAAGATTAGAGGACGTCTGCAACAGGCGCAAATTCGAAGGGAAAATGGACACCATGGAGGTAGGGGCAGGGTTCTAGACAGAGCAGCTTCTGGTCATTCCTCTGAATATTTCAGGGAAAACCTTATGCGCTAGGGTCAGCTGCACTTTCAAAACAGAGGCCTGGCGTGGGGCAGAGGATACATTTCACAACCTCGACAATTTAAGTGGCAGCAACAGGGAGTACATCACAATGACAAAGATAAACATTAGGGTCACGAAAATCAGTTAAGGGATCATACATGGGGCCAGAGATTTCTTTGGAATCTTCTCATTAATCCAAATCTCATTCCAATCTTCCCAACACAACTCCAAGTGGGAAACCGTTTAATCCCCCATTGCCTAAGAAGGCTTGGTCGAGTATACATTGGGACATCCATAAGAAACGCTCAGACATCCTAAAAAACAACAGGATTCCAAGATATCCTAATGGTTTAAACAGAGATCTAAAGGGTCATGGGCAGAATAATAAGTCTAGATTGAAATGGATCCCCAGGATTGATATTCATGAGCAAAGGAAGCAGCACCAAGAGAGACAAATAAACATGAACGAGGCAAGCCAGGATAATCACATCCCCGTCAGAACTAATACAAAGGAAATCCAAAGCAGGGAATCAAGGCAACTTAGTCCAGAGGTGGAACCTCTCCAACCGAGGCCAGCGGAAGTCTCTATCACCTTCTCTAAGGAAACACTAGACGGGAAAAGGCACCTTTTGCTCTTGCAGGGATTGATCTGTAAGTCCTCGGAAACCAATCTATCTTACTTAGATATCAATATATGGGCATACAAAAAATTGGGAAAACATTTTTCACATTGACTGTCTAGATGATGAGCTAGGATTCTTCTTAGTCATATTCAAACACAAAACCAATAGAGATAAAATCCTTAAATCTAAAGGTTGGTTCTATAATAGTCATGGACTGCATATGCAACAATGATGCCCAAACTTTAATAGCAGGAATCATGTCATCAAATTTATTCTGATGTGGATAACTCTAAAGAATCTCCCTATGGAATATAGATCGACAGAAATTCTTCTAACTTTTGCCAACAAATTGGGCATTTATCTCGAACACCATTATCTGGAGAAATCAACAACCCCTAAGTTATGTTTACTCATGAATATCGACAAAGAACTTGCACGTTCTCTCAAGATTATATTTAAATATGGTTCATCAATACAACTTATCTCATATGATCATACCCAGCTGGAGTTAGATCACCCTCAAGTTTTCTTTCGAATAGCCTCAGGATCGTTGTAGGATCATTCAGAACTGGATAGGGATCCTAAATGGAATATGGAGCAAGAAAGGATTGACTAGGGGATGAGGGAATCACAAAACTCACAGATCCATTCCTCGGATCTTTTCTGGAGTTTGGAAAGCAGAATGAGTCGCTAATAATTGAGGCAGAAATGACCGTTGACAATTTCAAAATAGAGATTAACTTGCTTTTGTGGTTATTTTATTTGAAACTAAAAAGCACTATAAGTGATAATAATAATAAAAGATTATATTTATTAGGTCCCAAATCTGGAACTTCTGAAAAATCTCAGGGATCGTGGTATAGTGTTTGGCTCAAAAAGAAAGCTTTAGAATGGGCTAATAGGCACATGGTGAATGAAAGCTCTAGATTAATGATAAAAAGCAGGTGCAGAATTGGCCAGCTGACCCCAGGGCAAATCAAGATTTCAATAAATAGGGAAATATCAGGGAATATGTCCTGCAAGCCACAATTGGATTGCTCTCCTACAAATAATATACCTAGATTCAATCATAGGCTTGCAGAACAACGTCTAACTCAATGGTTCATAGAGGTTCAAACAAATATGATCGAAGAAATAGCAGATCAAGTCTTAGCAGAAAACGAGATACCTGGACAACAATATAAAGCCTCCACAGGAGAGGAATCTAATAACATTATCCTCTCGTAGTGTTATGAGAGTACCCAAACATAATCTATCAAGTCCCCAACAATTGATTCTCCCCTGATAAAGGACAAGGATGATATTTTACAAACAAGGATTAGTGACATGTGGGAATTGGCCAGGTCTAAGATAGATTGCCCTCCTATTAAGGAGAAGGTGCAAGTTGGATGGGACTCTCTTGTGCATTCATCACCCAACCATCAAAACTTAGAGGTAATGGAGGTCATTTCCTCAACCAATAGCTCAGGCTGTAGAAAATCATCTAGACTATTAGCTAAAGACTTGGATGGCAAAGCTTTAGCAGGGATCAATAATGGAAATCTCAAGCAAAAGAGAAACTCCAAGACGACAGAAGGAAAAGCTAATAAATCTTTATCAAAACCAAAAATCAAAGGGTGCATTGTGCCTCTAAAATCAGTCCCAAAAAAGAAACAACGAAAGGAGTCAGGCAAGGAAAACTTCCTTAACTCACAAGTTGAGGATACGCCTCTGTGGTCACACATCTCCCCCACACTACATGTTGTGTATGATCTCTTTAGATGCTCAAGGCCTACATCCCTCTCAGACAAGACATCCAAATCAATCACTTTTGTAGAAAAGGCTTCTAGAAGCAGATTATGTGGAGGATGAAGAGAGATTGAATGACATTGAAGGCTTGGTGTTCTCCAATGATTCTTTGGAGGAACCTCCCTTAAGTCCACACAATGGGCGAAGCCCACCAAGTTCTCCCTTGGCCCCCATAGCATCTTTGGATCAGAACAATAATTTAGGCATTCTGAAATCTTTGGTAAGGAAATCTTCTCCAGACTGTGGATCCATTCTAAAAAAAGGGAAAGGAAGGAAATCATTAGCATAACTAAGAGCTGGAGATGGGGATGACTTTTACCAAAAGAAGGTTACAACATATCTACAAGTAGGGAAGGGGAAGTTCCTTCCCAAGTTACAATCAAAATCCTTTCTTGGAATGTTAGGGGTCTTAATGCCCCTAACAAGCAGCGAGTAGTGAAACGTTGCATTTTCTCTACCAAGGCAGATGTGGTTCTATTGCAGGAAACAAAAATGAACATTGAGCAGATGTCCAAATTCGCCAAGGATCTAGGAAATTGGTTAGTGGAGCGGATTGAGGTCATAGGTTCCTCTGGTGGTATGGCGATAATTTGGAACTCAAGAAATATATCCTGTTCAAAGTGGGTAAGGAGCAGCAACTTGATTGGAGCTGACATAGGCATTTTGAGCTCCAATCTAAGTTTATCTATTTTAAATGTATATGGGCCAAATCTCAGAAGGAAGAAAAAGGAAGTTTGGGAGATCAGTAGATGTCTTCTGGATTGGTTAGGCAAAAACATTATTCTTGGTGGTGATTTCAATGTCATAGCACATCTATCTGAAAAGTTGAGGGGTTCTCAGAGGGAATCTCAAACTCAATTGGATTTTAATATGTGGATGCAATTAGAGAATCTAATGGAAATTGAACTCGACAATGGGTCATACACCTTGTCTAACTGGAGACTTGGGATCAACATCTCTAAAAAATTGGATAGATTCTTCTATAAAGGAGATTTAACTGCCTTTCCCTTTCACTTGAAAGCCTCCATTTCCCCAACTTCTGGATCAGAACACTATCCTATTCAGCTTGACTTTTTGGGGGAAGACAAACCTCTTCTCTACCCCTTCAAATTTGAGAATATGTGGCTTAAAGATAAGGATTTCTCCAAAATGGTTGCAGATTGGTGGTTAGAATATCGTGTAAAGGGTTCAAAGATGCTTTGCTTTGTTTCAAAACTCAAATATGTTAAACAATATCTAATTATTTGGAATAAAAATTATTTCAAAAATATTTTCTCCTCCAAAATGGATATTGAGCAAAGGCTTAAGGACTTGAATGAAATTATCATCTAGCAAGGTATGAACAGAGACTTGTATGAGATGGAAAAAAATCTTCTTAGGGATCAGGAAGATATTTTAGCTAAAGAAGATATATATTGGAGACAAAAATTGTGGGAGACCTAGCTGGAAGCAGGGAATAAAAATACAAAACAAATTCACAACAATAATAAATAGCACATAAGTTCCAACAAAATTCACAAGATTACTAATGCTAATGGGATCATGCTTCGATAGCAGAAGGAGATTCAAGCGGAGATTGTAAACTTTTACTCAAACTTATTGAACAACTCTGAAGGCTCACATATTCATGCTCGAAATGCAATGTTGGCTGACATTCCTAAGATTGTAACTCATGAGGATAACCAAATCCTCTTGGCCAAATTCTCTGAGGAAGAGATTTTGTAGACTCTTAACCACATGGCTCCTAACAAAGCTCCTAGTCCGGATGGATTTCCTCCTAGCTTCTTTCTGCATTGCTGGCCTGTGTTGGGGAAAGAGCTCACAACGGCTTTGGAGGCTGCTTGTTCTTCAAGTAGATTTTTGACTGAAATTAACAATGCTTTCATTTCTCTTATTCCCAAGAAAGATCAAGCCAATAATATGGATGAATTTAGGTCGATTGCTCTTTGTAACACCATTTATAAATTGTTATCTAAAGCTTTAGCCAATAGATTAAAAAAATTATTGGGCAAGATTATTAGGGATGAACAAACGGAGTTTGTTCCAACGAGATCAATCCTAGATGGCATAATTATTGCTCAAGAAGCAAGTCATTCTATCCAATGCAATAAACACCCAAGCATGATCATTAAATTAGACATAAAAAAAACCTATGATAAGGTGGATTGGAGATTCTTAGCAAAATGCATGGAAAAAATTGGGTTCTCAAAAGCTTGGATCAATTTAATCTACTAGTGCATTTCAACTCATATATTTTCCATCCTTATCAATGGTTCTCCCCATGGATACTTTGAAGGCTCTAACGGGATTAGGCAAGGGGACCCCTTATCTCGCTTCTTATTCATCATTATGGCAGAAGCATTGGGTCATAGACTTACTAGCCAACATAACCAAGGCATCCTCAGTGGTGTGGAAATCACCTTGGTTGTTAGGGCAGTCACCCATCAACAATTTGCAGATGACATTTTACTATTTGGAAAAGGTTCCTTAGGGGAGGCTTTACAAATTAAAAAAATCTTAGATAATTATGCCTTAGCTTTTTAGACAAGTTGGGAATAAAGGGAAGTCTTTAGTTTTCTTTTTTCGCACCAAAAAGAAAATCTAACAACAGAGTGTAAACTTTGGATTTCAATTTTGGATCCCTACGGTGCTCCTATTTAGGAATCCCAATTGACAAAGCCTTGAGAACATCAACAACATGGAAACCCATTAATGAAAGAATGGACAGGCGGATGGAATCATGGATATCCAAATGGTTGTCCTGGGCAGGCAAAATTGTCATGATCAAAGCTACTTTGGTAGCAATCCCCATAAATCTCATGTCTTGCATTGCATTACCAATGGGGTGTAAAAAACTTAGGAAATTCTTTTGCCAAGGCATAGATACAAAAAAGAAATTTGCCCTTGTATCATGGAATACAATATGTAAACCAGTGGAGCGGGGGGGGGACATGGATCAAAAATCAACTCCTGTAGAATGAAGCCCTTGGGGTGAAGCTTTATTAGAAAATACTAAAAGAGCCAAACCTTAAATGGGTGAGGATTATTCGAGGCAAATATTTTCACAATTTAAATGAGGAAGAGGTTGCAAGTGTCAGGGAACTTCTTAGGGGATCCAGAATATGGAACTTCATAGCTAGATCCAGGGGTATTATTGAAGAACACATCACTTGGAACATCAAGATGGGAGTTTAGCTCTTTTCTGGAAGACTCCTGGGGGGATCCTAGCATCAACAAATTTATGGGGTCAAACAAACTCAGCAAATTGTGTTCTGATATTTGGGGGGGCCTTGGTTAAAGACTACATTTTACCTTCCTCAATGAACTCTACAAACGGTTCATGGCAATGGAAACAATTTACAGAATTTGATTTAGATCCCACGTACTTGGAGCAACTTAATTCAATTCTTAAAGATAGATTCTTTTTGCTAAAACAGTTGAAGGATGAATTAATATGGAATGGCTCCAAATCAAGTGCTTATAAAGTGAAAGATGGATATATAATCTTATCAGGTTTCCAACATCAGACCCACTCTCAATTGCCAAGACATTTGTGTTGGAATAAGATATGCCTACCAAAGGCAGGCTTATTTTCTTGGGCGGCTATTTAGGGCAGAGTAGTCACTGCTGATTGGTTCAAGAAATTTGGGTATCAAGGCCCCTCAATGTGCATGTTATGTCATAACAATGATGAAGATACAAATCATTTGTTGGTATCCTGCCCCTTCGCATCAGAATGTTGGTAGTGGCTATGTGCTAAATTAGGTTGGTAAACAACGCTTCCTTGTGACATTTTATCTCTTTTCAAGTCCTGGCCTCGGCTGTACAAGGAATGTCTTTGTGGTAATTTATGGATTATTTCGCCTTCCATTCTAATATGGCAATTATGGAAAGAAAGGAACAAAATGATTTTTCAAGACAAGACATTGGCTAAAGCCTCTTTACTTAATAAGGTCGAGGCGAGTATAGTAGAATTAATGAACTCCCGCATCCAATGTCAAACTGCTCAACATAATTTCTACAGGAGTTGGGATGATAAAATGCTAAAAAGTTGGCTTGGTCTTAAGGCTCCTCTTATCTTAGGCAGAGGAATTAAAGCAAACACAAGTATTAGAGCTAACTGCCAATGATATGCTCCTCCCCAATGCTGGTTCAAGCTGAATTTTGATGGGGCCTCCAAGGGCTACCCAATTCCATCAGGGGTTGGTTTTATTATTCACTCCAATCAGGGTATGGTGATAGAAAAAATAGCTAGACTTCTGGAAATCGGTGCCAATAACATGGCTGAATTCAAAGCACTTCTTTTTGGTCTTTCAACAACAATTGAATTGGGATTGGGCAAATTGGAGATTGAAGATGACTCCATGATTACACTAAATGTAGTTAGAATCAGAGCCACCCCAAATTGGTGACTTCAGGCAACATTGGAGGTCATCTTAAATTTGGTAGATAAATTTGAATCTACAATGGTCATTTACATTTACCAGGAAGGAAACCACTTGGAAAATGAGTTGGCTAATCAGGCTGCGTCGAGAATCACTCTTAGATACATATGTACTTAACCAATGGTGCAGGATTTGGTGCAGGTACTTTTTGCAATGACTTTATAGCCCCAAACTGTCTTGTCAAATTCAAAAACTTGCTTTGGCGGGAGTTGGCAAACATGTCCATTTTTCGCTCGACATCCGAAAGCTGAGATGGGATTGCTTTTGTGTTCATGTCACCGTTGCTTCTCCTCTAACACTTGCCGCTCATTCTCATTAGTCAAATCAATCAGATGAAAAATCCTTTTCAGGGAGTAGAGTCTCATCACCTTCAGCACTCTCCTTAGGAGTAAATCCAATAGGCATGACATTCTCGAGAGCCAAATTTAGAAAGAGACCTATATGGATATTTTCTATATAATTCCCTTCCTAAGCCGTATAATCATATGGCTCTCTATTCTTGTGGGCCAAGTTTAGGAAGAGTTATAAACAAAAATGTTCTAAATCATCTCCATCTCACGTCCAATAAAGTTGATAAGATTGATTGATAGCTGCTAAAACAGGCAAGGAAGTGTCATTTTGGTTGTAAGTTGCAAGGTTAGATAGTACTTGTGTGGGTATACATGCATAATCAGAAGAGGTTCTTGAGAAGCGAATTCTTGTGCCTGGACAGACAATACCTGGAAGCTGAGAAATAGATTGGTTCTAGCAGAGGATACTTTCATCACATATCTTATATCTATGGATTCACTGATTAAGCTTTGATCAGACATGGATCAAATTGCTTTCAACAATCACATTGACACTCCTGGGCTCAAAGCGGTCTGCAATTTTCACCACAGATTGGTATTGCACGCGGTGAGAAAGGTGTTAGGATTCAATTTTCTTAACACCAACCATCGCTTTAGTGTGAACATAGACATCTGTGTGGACTTTCTTGCGAGCATACTGGTTGCTGGAGTTTGCAAGGTCGCGTTAGAGGAACTGTCATTGCCTCTTCAATGAAGATTTCCTAGTCGGTTTGCATGGGGCAATTGTAAGCATTACTGCGGAACTCACAACCCCACTTCCTCGAGACCTAGCTATAACCATGACAGTTGGGGAACCATTTCTAGATCTAGGCTCGTCCCGAAGGAGGAACATTTATGGCAAGCCACCTAGGCGTCTCTTCATCCTTTGGGGTAGGGAGTGGGAGGACCACCAAATAGAAGGTATATGATGAAAAGAGGCATTGCCTTTCTATCAAAATTTCTGGGTCTGGAAGACGACTTGGATGCTCCATTCGGGGATGACTTGGACAAGGACCTTGACTGGGTTTATTAATAGAAATATGATGAGAAGTTAGACGGTTTAGGAAGCAAGGATTCCTCTGATACAGAGGAGGACAATGCAAATGCAGAGGATGAAGATGAGGATGATGAGGAGAAGGTGGAGCCTGATGAAGATGTTGCAAAGGAGGATGCTGACGACGACGAGAAAGATGAGGGACAAAACTCAGACCACTTGCGAAATTCAAAAGAGCATGGTGAAACAGAGGGTGCATCCTCGACAGCGAGTAATGAGGATGGATCTTCCTCATCCTCGGGATAACACAGAGAGCTAAGTGCATTCTGAGCTTTTTTGTCATGTTAGTGCTCATATAGTCTTGTTTTTTACTTGCCTTAGGATGTTAAGGTTGTCAGGAGTTATAAACTGTTAAGATGCAATGGGTGGCAGCATCTGCTTGTTCCATTTTGGCTCTAGACTTAGTTATAAACTGTTAATATTCAGTGGCTGGGAGCATTTGTTTGCTCTTTTTTGGTTCTAGACTGGTAATGCTAGTCGTTTCTGGATTATAGTTTAGACCTTTATGTATATGCATTATATTAATATATTTCCTTCAACCTTGGCCTCTTATGCACCAAAAAAAAAAAACACTAATGTAATTTCCCCTTTTGGTGCTCAACTGATTCATGTACATTTAACCAGTTTCACAACCTTGTGGAGGCTAACTAGTTAGTTAGGGAGAAATCTAACATTCTTGGAAAAGTATTTGAACAATCTTGCAAAGAAATTGTTCTTGGGTTTTAATTTTCTAGATGGAGCCTTTTGAGCCTTTTCATAAAGTCACTTAATTTACTCTAGTAATTGTTCAGTCTTCAATATCAATTTGGTATGATCAAAATTGCAAAGTTATATAATTTGGGCGCCTTTTGCAATTTTAATATATTATTGAATTATTTAATTAATATTTCACTTAAATGTTGAAAATATTTTAAAGGACAACTAAGTGTAATAGTTAATTTTAAAGTGTATCTAATGAACGTCTTGGAAAGGGACATTATTCATGAGAAAACATTAATTTATTTACAAAGGAGTTTTTTAGCAAATAAAGAAAAAATTAATATTTTATTGCTTCAAAAAAGTTAAAAAGGAGGTTTGTTACCCCTTAATATTTGGTATTGACTAAGTGCATATTTTTGTGCTTCTTTCTCTTAAGTTTGTCTTTTCCTGATTTGAACTTCTCGTTGGAACCAAGTCTCAATTCAATTTCCGTGTTCAATTTCCACTTGCGTGTCTTACGCTACCGCGGCTTCATTTTGGCTAAGTCGTCCTTTAGGCGGTCTCCTCCAATTTGAACTTTTATTTTGAACTTGTAAAGTTCAATGTTCAAAATAAAAAGTGCAAGCGGAAGTCCTTGTGTCTTAACGATTAATGGTTGTTGCGTCTTTCTTGGTGAGTCTTGGGTCTACTCCGTTTTATTCAATTTGAACTTCGAACTTTGAACCTCTAAGTTCAAAGTTAAAAGTTCAAAGCCCGATGTTTGCATATATGAAGTTGGAATTAAAGATATTCAAATAAGGAAATAGGCAGAGTATGGAGAAAGAATATTCTGGGGATTTTAAAGTGTAAAATCTTTATTTGGAAAGGTGATCATTACACATCAAGTCTGAATGGTTTGAAATGACCGTTATTTAATAACATGTCAGACTTGGTGTCAATTTATCATGAATTTACGCGGGGGATATGAATGTTTAAGCATGTCGATGATTTAGGCAAATCTCCCACCTTTTTCTAATAAATGACAACCACTTTCTTCATTTTTTGTTAAATCATTCCAAATCCGAAGGAGCAAAAAATCGACGAAGGTAATCTTAGTGGTGCGACGGAGTGTCAAATTGGATGAATTCTGGTGAGTCTGTTAAAACTTTGTCTTTGCTGATTTTGCAGTCTGTTGCAGTATAGTAAGTTGAAATTCTCTGCTCAGTTTTCTTTGTTTATCTTCTGGAGATTTTATAATTAGAAAAATGAAGTATAATAGGCCTGCTATACCCAAGTCAATGTGTTCCTCTAGTCTTGTTAGTTTAGTTCTAGAGATGGGAGATACGAACCTTCTTCAAGTAACTATAGAAGATATTCTAGAGAGGCTCAAAGATCCCAAAGAAGGCTCAATGGTAGACATGATAAACCAAAGTGGTTTGATAAGCCAGAACATTTCCCACTGTGGCCCCTTGCCCTTAGCTAGTTTTGGAATGTATGAATAGGTATGACAAAAATGAAAAATGTATCTGTACTATTTATGGAGAAGTATTGGCGAGAATAGACAGAGGAACTGTTATGAGTGCCATGGGAATCCCTGATAAGGAGCCGTACGAAGCGTGGACTATAGGAAAAACCTATTCATTCTTCTTTGAAAAGGAGCATAGGAGTGTAATTGCCAGAAGCTGGCTGTCGAATACCAAAAAGGGCAGTTCTCGACTCCCCGGCCCAGTCCCCTCACATGAGAACATTTCCTTTCGGAGATTAGAGATTTGGTAATTCTGTTGAATGGGGTTAAAGGGAACCAGCATACTTTTTTATTGAGAAGACTGTATGATTTTCTACATACATGTATTGCTGAATGGACATAAATTTCTAGATTGGGGTGAGCTGATTGCAGAAAGATTATAGGAAAGCTTGGCAAGTTTTTCCAGAATGAAAGGCTTTTACATGTCCTCCTTCCTTTTCTATTTGTTAGCTTATACTAGGGTATGGACTGGTTTACCACATGAACCTTGGGTCCCATGAATGAAAATCTATGATTAACACCCTCTCTTGCAATTACAGAGGTATTCAGAGAATTTCAACAGAGGAAATGGTGTGTTTCTGGCTCGACTAGTCTTTAAACTGCAAGGAAACTTGAGCAAGAGTCTTTATGAAGAAGCAGTCCAATTGGTTAATACCTATGGTAGCTATTTTATACAATTCCCCAAGTTCACATATATAAGAGTAGGAGGATTTAAAGATGAACCCTTAAGGTTGCCTAGGTACGTATTGGATAATCTAATACTTACCGAGATATGTAGACAGTTGGCACTCATTAGAAAATGCTTGAAAGGGAAGGATCTTTCGAGGATAATGTTTCCTGTTGAACTCAAATATTACTATTGTAAAACTAGTTCTGATGCTTTGAATTTGGTGACAGAGATTAAAAGATTTAATTTTAAAACTTATGTGGCTCGTCCCGAATTTGATAGTAAAAGCTTTGCGCAATCCTACTTAATAATGAAAGACAATCTTACTCATATGTTATAGCTAGAAGATTACTGGGAGGATTGCGAGGATGAGTTCGAGGTACGGAAAATACTATGGTCTCGTTTCACATTGAAACAGATTGTTAGTATGCAGCTTCTAATTGATATTAAGGGTGTTGAGGAAGAAGATGGAGATGAGGTGTTAGATTCATAATTCTTGAATATGGTGCAGGTAGAACCTATACCTAAGTTGGATTGGGGTAGAAAGGAGGAAGATAACATTTAATCTTAAACATTCAATGCCATATGGAGGATAGAGAGATGGTTACGTGAGAAAAGATTGGGAAAAATGTGAGTAACTGAAGATGAAACTTGTGCAGAGCCTCAAAGTATTCTGGTTCCTAAGAATAAGAATTTTTCTCCTAATCTCCCTGTTAATATTGATCTTGCAGGTATAGTCGAGCTTAGGAAGAGCCCATTGAAGAAAGCCAAATTAGCAGTTACAGCTCCCACCTCTGCAAGAGTCACACACCTGAGGAGCAAAAGAATAAAGATAGCCCATGTTACCGAGGAAGTGGTGGATTTGGATTATGTTACTGAAGAAGTTCACGCAGCTATGGAAGACTTTGTGTTTGATATTCTAGATACTGATGATTTTGGGTCAAGAGATTCAAAAGGTGTACACTCCATTGATGACACTCTGACCACTGACTTGACCTTGCTACAAACTCCCCTTTCTAAGAAGCCAGTAAGTACACATGATTGGCTTCATTCCTCTATTAGCATAAAAAGAAGTGTAGTTCCTATTTCACTACTAGATAGTGACATGGTAAGCAAGTGTCTGGGAAAGGAGGTTAAAGTCATGAAGCCCAAAACTGAAGCAATGGTTGATATGGATGCAAGAACAGGACGGTGGTTTGCAGAAATAACAACACCCAAAACTGAAAAGAACTCCAATGAAGTGACAATTGAAGATTTCAAAATTGAGAGAGTGGGCCTTGGAATGGCCACTCGGACTGCAGATGTCAAACATTTGGAGTCTTGCATGAAGAAGATAATCAAAAGGGCCTGGAAGGATGAGAAAGGGAAGAAAGAGATGAAGTTGGCTGTCAGGCAAATGACAGAGTATATCCAGTCTATTCATAATCCCGATATCTTGCCTGCACTTGAGCTTTTCCTGCTATTTGATCCTAAATCACTTGACAATCAGCAAATGAAGGAGAAAATCCAACACAATAGGTTAATTGTTGAGGCGTATGCTAGTTGGTTGGATTCAATGGTCGATTCAAGGACCAAATACATTGATGCTCTGAGCCAAACCTATGAAGAAGCTACTACCACAAAAGATAGCCTAGAGGCAAAGATGGCTAAATGGGACAAAGAGAAAGCCCAGTAGACTGCAGTAATGGCTCAAATAGAAGATGTCCAGAGGTATGACATAATGAAATTTCTAGCTGAGAGATATGTCCCAGGGTTAGATAATGAAATCCTCTTTGTATCACAAGAACACTTAGAATGGAGGAACTCAATTATAAAGAAGGGAATGGAAGAGTCTTTCAAGCTCTTAAAAGAGCTCATTGTTGTGGTTAGGGTAATGTGCAATGATCTTAAGTATATTGAGGTTCAATTGTTTAAAAAGGACGGGCAAATAGTGTAGAAGTCAGAAGATATGAATAAGGCTTTCAAAGAAAGGATTCAAGCAATTAGAAGGGCCAAATCGGTGTCATCAGAAGATTTCTCTTAAATAGCTAAGATGGAATCCATGCTGGTTATTTGCCTCAATCACTTGAAAAAGCACAAGGATAAGATTGCAATGGTACAAAAGGAGAATAAGGTTTGGAAACAAAGAATTGCGTATATCGGAATTCCTGATCATCAGCTGGTGGTGAAATTCTCAAATGAGCACATGGAATGGAGGAAACAACAGGGAAATCCCTCATCAGTCGTGACGCCACCACAGTCCTGAACGTGGTTCGTGATGTTCGCTTCAGAATAACCATTTGTGGTTATTTCCTTTCTTTTCATTATGGTTGTTGTTAATGAACTCGAGACTTTACTTTTTACTCCGTGGTGGAGTTAGTTTTAAAACTTATCTCAAAAACAGTTATACTTACGGGCTATTTATATGGCTTATTATGACTCAGTAAGGGTCGGCCAAATTTTTGATACTCCTATAGTTAGTAAGTTATTTTCATAATTTTTAGATACTTTAAGAACTTTACAGTTTAAAGCATGTTTTTTGATCTAGTGATTAATTTGAATATAGATCACAACTTTAAATGTGTTCATTTTGAGTACATGGATGTAACTTCAGTTGGGGTTCGTTTGTGATTGTGATATAATTCTATGTTGCTTTGAGCTGTGGCAGTAATTCAAGTTGTTTTTCATTAAATTATTCTCTTTGCATCGTGTAGATCACTCTGTTGGTTCGATCTTTTTTTGCTTTCATTTTAAGTTATATTGATTGGGTTCATGTCATGGTTATGTATGAATGCCTAAGCCTTTGATACTTTTAGGTTAAAAGTATTATTCATGCATTTTTCTTGATTTAGTTATTGAAGAGCTAATTGAAATTATTATAGAGGGAGTTGCCCCTGCATGTAGAGTGATATGATCATCAAGACAAATCCCAACTATTATTAACAGGTTTCTTCTCGTTTGGGTTATATAGAGTCATCTGAATTAATTTCATTCAATTAAGGCAAAGGAACAAATTTGTTAACTAACAAGGTTGAGGGCTCTTTGTTTGGGTGGTTGATGAATTTGATTTTGCTTTTGTATTTTGGAGAGAACTCATATTCTTCTAAAAAAAAACTTGAGAACTAAAACCCTCTTGAGTTTGTTGGTTTCAATGCTGAAAGATTCAACCTTACTGGTTTATGGTGGTTTCAGTTTAGAAATCACATTGGAGCTTCTATGAAGTTTGTTGATATATTTAAGTTTTGGTTTGAATAATGTGTTGAGATGTTTGCAAAGTTTGAAGTGTTGAAATACCTAACTAAAATGGTCGTACCATTTTTTAGAGGGTGTGTTAATGCTAGACTAAGGCATATGGTTGTTTTTTTGTGTGTTTGCTTGTTAGAGGGCGCTTCTAGTGGTATAATTGCCACTTTGTGGAATCCTAATAGATTTAAAATGGTTAAAGGGTCTCATTGCAAGAATAACCCAATAGTCTATTTTGAAGACATGTAAACTTCTACTAAGTGCACTCTAGTGAATATTTATGCTTCTAACACTAGAATAGTGAAGGAAACAATTGTGGGATTAGTTGACTTATTGATTAGTGCAAAATAGATGGATAAGTGGATGTTAGAGGGAGACTTCAATACTCCTTTGTTCCCTTCTGAAAAGATGGGAGGGTTAGAAGTGTTTAAATAAGGTATAATGGATTTTACTAATTTCTTCTTTTTTTGCTTGTTTCATTGACATAGATCTTGAAGTATCCTTGTTTACTTAGTCTAATAGAAGATATGGGAATAATCTTATCCAAGTGAAGCTTAATAGGTTTTTGATTTCTCATAGATAGAATATCCTTCCTAGGCTTTCGCTTCTAGGTTTTTCAAGGACTGGATCATATCATAATGTTTTTTATTAAATTGGGAGGAAGTTTCTTCTAAAGGACCTTTTCCCTTCAAGTCAAATAATGTGCGCCTCTCATCTTGATTTTAGGGATGTAGTTGACAAAGGGTGGAATTCTCTCTTTTATGATACATTTATGTAATATCTTGCTAAGAAATTGAAGCTTGTAAAAGAAAATGTTGAAGGATGGAATAGAATTGTGCTTTGGGTCATTTAGGGAAAAAAGGGAAAAAAAAAGAAGAAGAAAAGATTTTAAAAGACCTAAAACAAGTCCAAAATAGAATGAGCAAAGGAATGGTGGATGTAGATACCAGTGCTAATGAGAGAGAGTTAAGAGCTAAATGGCTTTGACTCTTTAAAAAATGAGGAGATATTGTGGAAATAGATAATGAGAATTCAATGGCTCAAGGAAGGGGACAGGAACTTCAAATTGTTTCACTAGTCAACGATGAAGCATAGGAGGAATATCATCAGAAATCTTACTCTTGCTAGTTCTAACAAAAGAAGATGACATAGCAAAAAATGTTGTCTCCCTTCTAAGGAAACTTTGGTTTATTCTAAGCAATACATGTATAGGCTTGATGATATGACACGTGTGATCCCTCGTGTTGTTTGATAATGATCTTATTGATCTTGGGAAGAAAAATGTTGTTTTCTCTTGTAGTGCTTTTGAAGCCCTTGGGCTAGATAGTTTCCATCCTCTTTTAGTATTTTTTGGAGATTATCTCTAAGGATCTTCTTAAGGTTGCTAGGGTTTTTTTTTTAAAACAAGCAAGCTCCTTGGTTGATTGAATTCTGCTTTTATTTTCTTTATACCTAAGAAGGTTGAAATTTTGACTATGCAAGATTATAGGTCTATTAGTCTATGCATTGTGGTCTATAAGATATTTTGTAAACTAATTGTCAACATACTCAAACTTGTTTTCAATCATTTGATCTCCTTAAACCAAAACTGTTTTGTTAAAGGGAGACAAAGTTTTGATGTTGTTTTGTTAACTCATGAATACATTCACATAATAGAAAGTGATAGAAACCCAAGAATGGTGTTGAAGTTGGACATATCTAAGGCTTATGATAGGGTTTCTTAGGCTTTTTAGTTGGTTGTTCTACAGAAGTTTGGGTTCAAAGCTAGATTCTGAAATCTTATAAATGCTCATGTCACTACTCCTAAATGTTCTATTATTGTCAATTGTGCTCCTAGGGGTTTCTCTTAGTATGGTATGAATCTAAGACAAGGGGACCCCTTGTCTCCCTGCTTATTTATTATTGTGGCTAAAGTTTTTGGCAAAAATCTACAGCAATTGCTAAATGATAGAATTTTGAAAGTTGTCAAAGCTACCTCTTCTCTACCTCCTTACCAAGAATTTGTTCATGATACTATCCTTTTTGGTGTTGCGTTTGTGATTGAATTAGATCACTAGAAAAATCTCTTGATTGACTATGTTGTGTCAAGTCAATAGCTTATTTATAGTAAAAGTATGTTGTACTTCTTCAATACAAACTACTTACCCAGAGATAAAATTATGAGGATCCTTAAGTGTCAAGTTGATAACTTTCTTAATACTTATTTGAGGCTATCATTAGCTAAAAATTATCAAAAAACTTTTAGAACAATATAGTGGAAAGAATTCGAAAAAAAAACTTGCTCGATGGAAATGAAAGTTGTTAAGTCGAGTAAGAAAGCTTCAATTTTTAATAGCATACAAAATTTTCCAATCTATTATCTTTCTTTGTTCAAAATGACTTGTATTGCTAATAGGAGTGAACAAATCCAAAGAAAATTCCTATGGACTAGTATGAAGGAAAATTTGTGTTTCTTTGGTTAGTTGGGACAACCTGAGTTGCTAGGTCTTGGTATCATGAGATTCCAATTGTTTAACAAAGACCTAGCAAAATTGGATGAATTTTTTTAGAAGGTATTAAGGAATGGGTTTCTATTCATAGAGCTAAGTATTTGAGTAATAGAGATCAAATTTTTTTTTTATCTACTACTAATTTGCCTCAAGGATTTGTCATGTAGAATAACATGTTAAAATTAAAAAATGTTCTGAAATAAGGCATTTTATAGAGAGTAGGAAATGGTTAAAGGATGTTTTTTTGGGATGGTTTATGGAAGGAAGCCTCCCCTTTGTCTTCTCTTACAAAATCAAAGACCCACTCATAAAAATTGTTGGGATGTACATTCATGACTATTTAGATTGAAATAGAGAGAAGCCTAAGTGGAAAGATTTTTTAGGATAGTTTAGTGGTGGCAAGTGTCTAAAAGGAGGAAGACGATGAGGCTATTATGGTAATATACAACATCTTATGCAACAAACTGGAGACTATATGTTCTTTTCATTTGAAGTGCAAGATGAATGTGTTTGGACATGACTTCACTAAGGTTTTTGCTCAATTAAGTCTGATTACTCTATTATGGCTTATCAAAATGATTTTTTTATTGGAAACAAATCCAAATTACTAGCCTGATATCCAAGATTTCTTAATAGAGACAATTTAAATAAAAGAGAGTTCTAATTATTAATAAATGCACTTTGTTTTATAAGGTTGAGGAAACCATTGATCATGGATTCTTGCATTATATTTCATCTAGAGAGGTTTGGATTGAAGTTTTACAAATCTTAGAATTGAATGGATCTTCCCTCTATGAATGGAAATTCCCTCTCTTAGGGATTTGTCACAAGTTGAAATATTTTTTTCCCATTTTCTCACCTTATCATTAAGAAAATTTGCAAACAACTCCTTTTTAACTTGAGGTTTGTGGAAAGAAAGAAAAATCAAGCAAGAAACAACTATGAGCTCTTTAGACACAAAGCAGATATCCATGACAATATATATATTAGGAATTTTGGTTGTGCATAGGTTATGTCATCATATGTGAAATTAAGAATAAAAAAAAATTGGGGGATTGCCCCGGATTTAACCAAAATAAATTTGGTTAAAATTTTGTAGAGGAAAAGTAATTTATGGAAACATACTGAAGGGGGGTAAATGAAACTAAGTTCAAATGGATGTTCAAAAGGAAATCTTGGTCTGAATGTTGCAAGGGGTACGGTCAAAGATAGCAAAGGTCACCTAATAGAAGGATATGCTAAGAGCTTAGGTTGGGCCAATAATGAAGCTAAAGCTACTACTATTAGATGGGTTCTTAAATGGCTGAAAGGTATGGGTTTCTATCAAATTATGGTTGAGGGAGGTTCTAGATTGATAGGTTAAATCTTCAAGGGAAAGATGTCTTCCCTGTTGAAAATAAACTATACGATGGAAGATTGAAAAGAGATATTAAGGAGCTTCCTTCATTCCAAAATTGAACATTTCTACAGGGAAGGTAATTGTGTTGTTTATGTTATTGCTAACATATCTTATGGTGTAGGGAATGCCCCTATCACACCCTAAACATACACTCTTTTATACAAGATGAGGTTATTCAGCCCAAGATTCATGCAAAACACGTCAAAGAAAATTGCATGGAAATTTCAAGAATACAAATAATTAATTTTCTATTTGAAACTCAAATATTTAGAATCTACAACACTTGGATTCATGGGCTATACTAATCCTATAAGATAGAACTACTACTCAACTTCTAAATGAAATATTTTTTGCTCAATTCCAAAAGATTACTCCGTCTGAACAATCATGTCCACTCTGGATGATCTGCTCAATTTTGGATGCTTAAATGCTAGTCCAAGCCTCCCTTTTATAGCATTTTTGTGCCTCTTGGAATATTTTTCCCCCTCCTAATGAACAACACATGGATAAAAAGAAAAGAAACACACACCCAATGGATGACGTTTCAACTTTCGAAGGAGGGCACCTAAAGAGGTGTATTTCCTCATTTCCTATATAACCAATCAATACATTTGAATGCATGACTCTTTCCCTTATCCAAATCCACACTAAGATGGGGATTTTATTTATATTAGCATTAAAAATGATAGAAATATGTGCCCACACATTAAAATTACTATTGTCTTTAGACACAAGACACAAATATTAAATTATTTCAACTCCCTACATCTCATTGGGTACTTTCGTGGGTACATGGAGACCTATACATGCTTGGATTTTATTTTAATTAACTAACCTAAATAGAAAATTAAAATACCAATCTTTGTGGATGATGCAGGATCTCCATACACCCCTAGATGCTCATGCAACATCTTTCCATGAATGGACCTATTGGCAATTTGATAATCTGCCCTCAAAAGTGCAAGATCTTCTATCAACTGAAAGACTCAAGTCATGAGATCAAAATGCCTTGTAAACTAATTATTTTATATATTTTTATATTGGAGTTGGATGGGGTGGACCTCTTGTGGTGCATTTGACAAAAAGATACAGATAATAATGACGATTCTAAGAAAGTAGATTGTGAGGCTTTAAGTATTAACAGAAAAAAGGTGGTTGCTTGTGTGTGCTATGGTGGTGAAGATCTTATTCGTTTCACTCTTAATCATTTAAATGATAACATATTGAAAAGATGTTATACTTATAGCTAGATTTTTATTCTTTTATATGTTCGTGTTGAATTATTTAAATGCATAATTGCCAATATTTAAAAGCTTTTAAAGAAATGTATTTTATACTATTCAAAAAAAAAGTGAAAGGGATTCAATAAAATGATGTTTATAGTACTAAGGGGTACAATAGCACTCTCAATTCTAAGAAGATAAATTATCATGGCATAGTTTTTATTGATGGAAAGGGGAAATACTTAAATTAGGATTGTGTTAAATGGAAAAAACTAAAGTTAAATTTGGAAGTAGGGAAAGAGATTGAATTTATCACTCTATTAGAATATCTTGGGGGATTTTCACAATATAAATTAGTCTGGTGTAGTGCCCTTGAAGAGGTTAGTATAAATACAACAAAGATGGGAGGATCATGAAAACACTTTGAACCAATTTCTTGCAAAGCATTGTAACAGAATGTTGAGTTGTGGGTGATTTTTGGTAATGTTGGCTTTAATCATTTATTTATGGTAAGGAAAGATTTTAATGACCAAATGACATTTAAGTTTTTTAATTCATAGGAGAAAGGGAAAGTTTCTATAGGAGGCATACATTTTACTGCTACTCCTAAGTTGATTGCATGGGTGACAGATCTTAAGTGCAAGGGTTCAAATGTCCCAAAGAGGAGTAATGAGAAATACCAAAAATTTATAGTAGATAATTTTTTTAAGATGGAGAGAAGGTTGAGAGATTCCATAAGGAGTTTAACAAGGAACACCTTCATGTGCCTTGGGATCTTGTGAGTCTCCATGTATTGAAATATTTCACTCTTGAAAATACATTTAAGATTGTGCATGTTATAACTTTCCAATTTTGAATCGCATTAGGCATGGTGCCAAGATAAACCTCCCCTTCTACTTATTGTCCTCCTTTTATAAGTTCATTTAAGAGAGAGATAGTTCTCATCTTCATCAAGGTCTCGTCATGACCATTTACAAATTTAGCCCTAATATTACTCCAAAAATGAACCATATTCCTAAATGAAAATGTGTGAAGATTAAGCTCATTGAGAATAACTCTCCCAATAAACCTCTTCTTATCCTTAAAGGAAAACCTAGTTCTACAGGTAAGGCCACTAATGTGGGAAAGAAAGAAAACAAGTTTGAAAAGGGTGGCCCAATGATTGGCGGTAGCATCTTGTGCACCCTATCCCTCCTATATGATCTACTGACTATTACCCCCTACCCCACCCCACCCCAACCCACTTCTCTTAACTTTGTGTGGGAAAAAAAGGAGAAATTGGGTAGCAATTCACTTTCTACTCTTATTCTAGTGGATGGGATAATTGGCATTCATATTCTAGCATATTTTAAATATTTTCATTTTCATGGTGGGCATCATTTTCATATTTTTATACAAGGAAAAAACAATGCATATAAAGCTTTTGGAGTATTTTAAAACTGAAGTATGCGAATATGTAAATAATGTTTTAGACCAACCAACCAAGGGACCCCATTTAATTGCACACTATAAGCTAATAATGTTGCACCAATCAATCTTTGACCTTAAATAATATTCTAGCAGGTGTGTCTTTTCTTTGTGCTTGACTATGCACAATGCTGGAAGTAAATTATGGATAAGAATGAAGCATATAACAAAGGACTTAGATCTAGTCAAATGAACTATACAATCAAGGAATTGTAACTAATAAATAGTTGTATGATGAAGACATGTTATAGGCAACATTGAGTGTATGATGTATTGGGAAAAAGGTATAATAAAATTTGCAATGACACAAAGGATGTTTTACAGAGTAATGTATGAACAATAGGTTGTACATCACATACAAGAGATGGTACAATGATAAATTTTGGGCATCATGTGATAGTGTTTGCAATTTGGGTCGTAAGAATACTATGCCAAAATAAAAGTTGCATGTGGACTTTAAGAAATTGGAGCATGCACTAGTATGACATACAATAATATGACACAACAAGAACATATCATATTATTAGTATGGTAGATTGAACCATGTGGAATTATTTTGGTAGGGTCATACAACGGTGAAAGGAAAACACTATTGTCAAGAGAGATTCAATAAGACATACAAAAAGGTTTAATAGAGAAGGTATTGTACAATTAGAAAAGGATAAGGCCATATGGTAATTTCCACATAATGATGTATAGTCAATTTTCAATTGGTATGGTGGAATAAGGGTGAACTATCCAATACATACAAAGTGAATTCGTATGGTCTTTGATAAATCATATTTTTTCATTTTTCATTTTATTTTCTACTTCATCAAAAAAATTTATTTTTCCCTTTGTCATAATAAGTTGGATACCTTTGTTGGAACTGCTATCTTTTTAAAACTATCGACTATGTTTCATACATATAAATTGTCCAAGTTTTATTAATTGTTTTTCATGTAACAACCATAGCTTTGATAAAATTATAAGTCGACCAAAATATCTCATTCCTCCATTTTCCATTGAAATAGGTCACAACAAGAATTTGTTTCATCCTCTAAGCATGATTCTAATTCCAAAGTTAATCTTTTATTCGACTTCTCGACTATATTAGAACTAGATTAGAAATTGAGTGTAGTTACCAAGCAAAGATAATGTTGTGATTACGAGTTACTTGTCAAAGTGTTTTGTTGCCTTGAAGTGTGGATGGATTCCCTTGTATTTTCATTGCCTAATTATCATTTGGTTTTAATAAGAACAACTTAATCTTGTTAGATGTCTCTTTGATCAGATTAAGGTTCTTAAATTATGTTTGGGTCAGCAGTACCCTTGAAGGTTTTGTTGTTTGTGTATGATTCTCTACATCATATATGTTTACTAAGAATTGTATCTCTTGTGCATTTATATATGAAGCCAAAAATGTCAATTTGTAGATGAAAACATTTAATGTTGCATAGGTGCATTGAAATGTGAAGCTACATTGGAGAACAACAAAAGTTAACAAAAAATGCCAAAAAGAAAAAAAAATATGCAAAGAAAGAGATGGTAATGATGATAAAACGAAGATTTGCAAGTGAGGAAATTGAGAAATAGAAAAAATGAAAGACAAAATCCCAAGATGACGGAAAATAAAAATGTACTGCCAAGAAATAAAAATGCACACAAATCATAAAGTGGACATGCAATGGGATCATGAAAATGACATGTCGCACATAAATATGTTGAATTATGACAAAGCCTAAAAAATACGAGAAAGTATGCAAAATAGGGGGTTAAATCTATACATAAATGATTATTCAAGAACAAAAAATGTTTTTGAAGTAAAACCCCTACACAAACAAATAAAAAAAGAGTCAAAATATCACAAAAAAAATATAGTAAAAATCAAGGATAACTTTAAGAAACCCCCCCCCTCCCAAAAAGTATAAAATCATGGTGAATCACATGTTTTTTGGAGGGAAATTCTTTAATATTGATGGTGAATTATGTTTCAAAGTATGGATATTTGGTGGCAAATTTTTAAAAAACATATACAATTTTTATAAAAATGTGGCAATTATAAATGTTTTGAATAGGAAAATTATTAATTTAATTGGCGATTCAGAGTTTCGTTTAATGATGAATTATGGAAAAATTATTTTATTATGGCGTAATTAATTTAATTGTCATGGCGAGTGTTTTTAAAAAATACATATAAACTTGACGATTTAATACAATGGTTGTGTAGTTGGTATGCCGATTTAATAATTGGAAATAATTATTAAATTTTCATTCCCCTGAGTTTTCATTCTCAAAGAATGACATGTGTGATGATTCCGGAGAGAGTTTTAAGTAAAAGAGTTATCTCACCACATTTCGTCTGAAATGCACCTTCCACTGTTCATCTCTCTTAATCCAATGGTTCTGATTTGTTGTTGAAGTTGCATCGGGTCCCACCACTATGACGTCATAGACTCACACGTCCGTTGGATTACAACATATCAACGGCCAAAGGTGAATTTTGGGCCTATTGTTGGTCTTCATAATGTTTACGGCAAACTCTCGACGGAATCATGACACCTAGTATGATTGATCGTACCAATAAGTCCACGATCAATCATACCATGTGTCATGATTCCGCAGAGATTTTTTCGTAAAGATTATGAAGACCATCAATAGGCCTAAAATTCATCTTTGGTCATTGATATGTTGTAATCCAACGGACGTGTGAGACTGTGAGTCTGTGAGTTGTGACAAGATTTATTAATTAATTTAAAAATTATAAACAACTGTCGTATAGTTTTAAATTTAATTAATAAATCCTATCAAATTGTCATATCAGACATATTTTGTCTGTTGCATAGTCATTTCCGGTAATATTAGATATAAATTTTAATTAATGGCGATGAGTAGATATGACATCAATTAAAGTAATGTCAATTAATTGCGACTTAGATGAAGCCTTTCAATTTTCAATGACAGATAAGTGTGAACTGTGACATCATTAGCTATTCATTACCAATTAACCTCGATAGAATAATGCCTTAAAGTTAAGACTTAAATGAAAATATCATGTCATTTAAGGGCATTGTTTTCTAACCGTTCGATGATCTTACATCAATGGTAAAGCTTCATTTCCTGCCGCCATTTCGCAGCTAACGTACTTTGCATATAGTTTTTGCGGAGTGGGCACACATTTCAAGTTTTTTTTTAATAAAGAATTGTTATGTCCACCTGCGTGATGTTCGGCCTTCGTTATTCCAAAGATAGCAAATGTCTTATCATAAGTGTTGTTTCTAATTTCTCCCACTGTTGCATTAAATATGAAAGATTTGGAGATTGTTGAAGGACAGTTAGCATTTTACTTACGAATTAATTAGATCTTTAGGGCAGAGAAAGAATTTCAATCAAGGCTTATAAATAGATGATATATGCTTGTTAAATTATGATTGTGAAAGCAGATTTGGGAAAATAGTCTGCGACTACTCGGTTCTCTTTGTTTTTTTGTCAAAAATTAGAATACTAATCAGTTTGATTTTCAATGAACACTCCAATTCGTTTAAGATGCACTGCCTTGGAGGATCAGAAGGCCTTTTTGGGCCTGGTCACAGACCCAATCCTAGCGTCTGTTGCTACGGAGTTGGGAGCCTTCACCAAGGAGGCTATAAGGATGGTGTTGAGATGTGAATTTCTGGAGAATGAAAATAGGTATAGAGTTAACACCGACATTTCGTCTCAGGTTTATGGCATCTCTGTTGGACCTGGGTGGGGAAAAGGTGGAAATTCTCATGCTTCTGAGGAAATTTTTCAGAGAAGATTACCTCGGCGATGATGTGAATGTTGTTGTATTTACAAAAATTGGGTTTTGTATTCCTTAGGAAAATGATTTGCTGAGGATTCTACAACCAGGAGAAAATGTGCCCAGGCAACCATTTCTACTGAACCTTGACGTTGAGCAGCTCACGCATCATCAGAAGTGGGCACAGATTGGGAGGGATTTCCTCCGAAAGTGGCACAACCTGGAGGATACCAAGGACTATCGATGGCTAGAAGAATTCTCCAAGATTATTCTCTCTTCAAAGTTCCATATAGAAAGGAAGGGAGCCTCAGCCAGATAGTCCCTGACTATGTCTATGTCCCTATCCCTTTCCTAGTCTCTACTGTGTCTCCCTCTGGTGGTAGCAGCTTACCAGGGTTTTTGCAATGATGTAAATTGTAATAACGTATGTTTAAAAAAATATATGAAAATGTTTTAAGAAATTCGAAGTGCTTTTCTATTGTGTTTTTATTATAAAAATCGTTAATAGATATGGCCTATGGGCGTCGTTGATTTGTAAATTTGTATTGAAATTTTGCTTAATATAATATAAAATATTTGTGTTGCACTTTTGTTTCATGTAATAATTTAATGTTTCCAAACTTTATCATTTAATGGTGACTGGTTACTGGTTAAAATTTCATGGATAAGGTATTCTCGAATGCACGAATTCAAAGGGAATTCAATATAGTTAATGATTATATTCATTAGTGTGTATTAAATTATTAATATTTTAAAATTGTAACAATCGTTGGATTACGAGAGATGAACGGTTGAAGTTGTATTTCGGAAGTACTATGGGTTTCAAAGATCTTTTCTAAAAAATCACTCCGGAAATGTGACACATGTAATTAACATTAAATTTGTACGTGTTTTTAATTTAATATTCATTTAAATCTTTCTGAAAATGTGACATGTGAGACGTGTAATATTCATTTAATTTGTTACATTTAATTTTTAACGAAAGTTTTTTACCATATCCTTTTTAATAACCTATCGACTTGTAGGCTCATAGCAGTAGAGCTAAAAAGAACTGCTAAACCGTCGTCGAAGATTTCAAGACTTTAATTTGTGACCGCCTTGGCCATTCTAACTTCTATCTATCTAGATTTCAAAATTTAATTTCGGGTAAGAAATCTAGCCTGATGCATCTCGATTTTGTAATGTCAAAAATTATGTTTAACTTGATTTTGAAATTTTAATTCTTGCACAATGCATGTACAATTAGGGTTTTCTTAAATTGGGGAACTGGGGTTTTCTTAATTAGTTAGTTATTATCTATGATTTTGTTAGTAAATATCTATGATTCTGTGTTTTTTCATTCTTTCGAAGAACAATGGGGAAAGCGAAAACTCAAGGCCAAGGGCAAGCAGATGGGAAAACTTTAATAGACTGCAGAAAACTAGTAGAAATCCCTGGTTTCA
>MU223519.1:3999975-4010965 GCA_018584345.1 Thuja plicata | reverse complement strand
AGTATTTTTTAGATTGTAATCCTAAGAACTACATGAACGTATCCTCTCCCCTCGCCTTTATGGATCTTGGGTGTAAGATAAATTCATGTGATTCTTCTAGAGTGGCTACCTCCCAAGAGCTTTAGCATAGCTGGTGAGAGTGGATGCCCAACTGGTAACAGGCTAAAACCAAGCCCTTCCAAACCGGTATATAAAAAATGCTATTGTGATTAATGTCACAATAGACAGGTGTGAATTCATTGTGGCAACCAAAATCTCCTCCAGTACCCTAGTGGTGCATTAAAGTGCCGACATTGTTAAGGTGAAAACCTTGCTTTGAAAGGATTGGGAGAGCCCCCTTTATTGGGAAAATGACTTGATCACAACCACCTGAATGGATGACCTTACAACAAACTGTTGTTCTAATTTTTCAAAAACCCTCTATCTATTGGCGTAGAAGGTCAGAGACTGACTAAGACACCCCACATTTTTACGACTTTTAGTAGAGATAACAACCCTTTGGGAAGCAATTCCTTTGGGGTCCAAAGCTTGGTATGCCTGAGAAGTGAGTGCATATGTAAGGAGGAGCCCGTGCTTCGAAGCTTCTAAGTTATCTGCTAAGAGTAAGCGTAGCTGAACTTTGGTTCAAGTGGGGATTCAACAGATATTTTCCTGGCTATCCTAGGATTGTGACATTCTTGTTCTGGTACTACAAACATTCTGTTTAATGTGTTTTGCGTGGGTGTAGCATTTGAACAATCGAAACTATCGTCAAAACACACAAACTGTCAATCTTGAACATGTCCAAAACAATCTATAACTTGAACTATCTGGTAGAAAACAGTGACTTCATCTTGAAAAATGCAAACTGGTCTTAACGGTCTGATTCTGTGAACTTTTTTTCAATATTTGCATTGTTTCGCGTGACATTTCCCAATCTTCACGTGCTTTACTGCAAATCTTCACATGATAAAAAATATACTATCACGCAACATTTGGGAACAGTGCCATTATTTTGTCACTTCTTTATTCTGTCAACTAGTGTCATTCTTCGCGTGAACATTGCAAAGTTTCACGTGGTTCAGTGAGAATCTTTGTGTGAAAGAGCATTTCTTCACACAAAACTGGAGTCTTTTTTCCAAAATAGCAAGCTAAAATATGTCAATCAGGTGTACTCCTGTCAAATCTGGTCTCTGATATGGGTCTATTTTTCTGCCATCCAACTTCACATAGTCTGAAACTTGGTTTCTTGGGTTGAGAATTACTTGATTCTTACTTAAATTGGTCTTGTCTCATGTCTTTTTGATCTCTTCCATCTGTGTTGCCATGCCTTGTGTCGCAATAGTCATCTCTTGGCTATTCTAGCCTCATCTCAAATGATTTGCACCAAGGATACTTTACCTTTTGGCACATTCTGTGCAATTACTTTGAGACAGTTTCAAGTTTGGTCCTAGTTCACATTCCTTGTTCAAAACTTTGTCTATGACTATCACAACTCGAAGTGGCAAAACATTTCCTTCAATCAATCAAGACAAATCTGTACTTTTCACACCATTACCAGCTACATCTAGTGAGGAATCATCTTGATCTCCTTCCCTGGTACGTTGACCTTACAATAAACGGTCATTTCTTGTGGATCTTAGTAAGGTTTGAAATCCTTTGTTCCAAGAATACCCATATTCAGGGAACACTCAATCTTTTCTTACCGAGTCTTTACACTTTGGATCTTTGCATTCTAGCAATATGACAGATCATAGTCAACTGGGTGGACCCTATTTCAACCAAACTGAAAACCCTCCTCTTCAAGAAGAGAAGGAGATAACCCAAGGGGATATCATAGAGGCCCACAATAATAAAAACTTCATGATAATGATGGTGGTCATAATGAAAGAAGAGAAGGAGAAATACTTTCTCAAATTAGCCACCCAAGGTGCTAAACTTCCCTCTAATTACAAGGTAGAGACACTTATTGAGAAAGAGGAAGAAACTGAAAATTCACGCTTGCAAAAAGAAATGCAAAACATGCAAGAGAAACTCTCTAAACTCTTGAAAGAGAAAGACAAACCTGTTACACAATTCACACTAGAAAGCATCTTCCCTTTCCCATTTGATAAAGATCTTCACATGCCTCCTTTTCCCAAAGGAGTTGAACTTCCTAAATATGACAAATACTTGGGTACATCTGACCCTCAAGACCATTTGAGAGAATTTGGTGCTCTCTGCATGGAATTCATACATGACACAACCTATCTTATGCATCTTTTCCCACGTAGTTTGGGAGGGTCGGCTATGGAATGGTTTTCTAGATTACCAACTAGCATCAAAACCTTTGACGAAATTGCTAATTTATTTCTACAACACTATTCTCAGAACATCCAACATCCAGTTCATATTCGAGATCTTTGCAACTTGAAACAAAATAATGGGGAATCCTTCTTGGCATTTCTCCAAAGATGGAGACAACTTTATACATGATATTCTCGCAAGATACTTGAATCTGAAAAGTTGGACATCTTTCTCGATAATCTTCTTCCCAACTTTGGGTATCAAGTACAACTACAAGGTCCTCTAACCTTTGATGATATGATTAAACAAGTTGTACGAATCAAGACATTTATGATCAAGAAAGGAGAATTGACCTTACACAAGGAAAATAAACAAGGGTCTTCTTCCTCAAGAAAAGATAAGTCTAAATTTCCCAACAAGAACCAAAATGTTGTGAATGATGGCGTTGTAGACAATGTGATTCCTAAACCTTCCAAGGCTGCCTTTAATCTCACTACCATGATGTAAGCGGCCAAAACCACTGAAAAGGCTGCAGCAGATTCTAAACCAAGTACTTCACAATTTTCTAGACCTAATCCTTGGGCTCCTAGGCCCAAGCGTAAATTCACTCCTTTAGGAGAACCTCTCGAGGCAGTTTACAAGACTCTTGTAGACAACAATTTACTCACTCCATTGGATAATTCACGACCTTATGATCCGCAACCAAGACCCTCTTGGTGGAATGAATCCGCTTATTGTGATTTTCACCAAAACAAAGGTCATAAAATGGGTACTTGTCTTAAATTGTGACATAAAATCCAGGATCTCATCGATAGTGAGGTTATTGATGTAGGAGGTCACAACAAAAATTCTTATCACCAAGCTTTCAAGGATCCATTTCCTCCTCATGGAAAAGGTGAATCATCTAAAGGCAAGAATACTGATGCTAAGGTCAACTATACTTACACCAATAAAAACAATGTCATTAATATGGTTGAACCTGTTGATGTTGAATACTGTAATGTCATCATTCTCAAGGGAAAGGAAGATACTTCCAAGTCTAAAACACCTTTCATTTTGTGAGGGTCTACGCCTCAATCTTCTGAACAAGAGCAGTCTCAAGTTAGCGCTAATAAGAATCCAAAAGTGAGTTCCTCATCTAATGCTGCCAATTACAGCATTCTCAATCAATTGCAACGTACGAATGCTCAGATAACTATTTTTGAGCTCCTAAAAATCTCCCCTGCTCACAGGGAAATCTTGGACAAAGCCCTCACCAAGGAAAATGTCCCAAAAGATCTTGATCTCGACCAGTTTCAATCTATGGCAGGTCACTTGACCTCCTCACATTACTTGTCTTTCTCTGAGGAAGACAACCATTCTTTGAGTCACCCGCATAATAACCCTTTGCATATTGAAGTCATGATTGGTCCAAAGCGTGTTTTCCGTGTTCTCATAGATAATAACACTGGCCTAAATATTTTCTCTGCTAGTTTCCTTATTGAGTTAGGCTATGGCGAAGATTGCATCGATGCTCATAAAAATATTACCATTAAAGCCTATGATGAGGAAGAATGTAAATCCAAGGGGCTATTTGTATTGCCAATTAGAGTTGGTCCTGTTGAACGAGATGTTGTTTGTCAAGTGCTTGACATTCCTTTGGCATACAATATTCTATTAGGAAGGACATGGATCCATGAAATGCAGGTTGTCCCTTCCACATAACATCAGTGCATTAAGTTCCCATTTCAAGGATCTGAAGTGACTATACCTGCTAATACACGCTATGATTGCAATGCTCTCACAAAATCTGCTGACATCTTTGTGCCTACCAACAGAGAATCTATTGAACTCCTTGAGAATAAATTAAAAGAAATGGAAAAGAGTTTGACACTCAAAGAAACTGATATGGGAGGATATCAGATTGAGCTTGTGCTATCTATTACATCTTTACCTTTGTCTCCATGCTCTTTTGGGATACCTTCTAAGAGAACTAAACCTTCTACGGTTATCTGAAGACAGAGCTATCAAAGCTTGGATCTATAAAGGAGAAGACAATGCTGAAAAAACCACTCCTCCTTATGACATCAAACCTGAGAAATATGGCCAAGGTTTATCTATCATGCAACATTTTGGATATAAAGGAAATGGTCCCATAGGTGCGAATCATAAGGGATTGATTGCACCACTTGAAGCTATTGGTCGCAGAACACGCGACTCTACAAGTATAGGCTTCCAGAAACTCACATTTCAACTAGGAATAAACAAGTTTGTACCTCGAGAAGATAAGAAACCAACACCTGAAGAAACACCTAAAATTGTAGAACTTGAAGACAGCTCTGATGAGGATACTTTTCCTTATCCTATTCCTCTAGACCCTGAAGCATTCTTTGCGGAGCCAGATAAATTTGTACTACGTGTCAATATAGTAGACACTAACATTGATTTTGATACCACCACTTCACTTGCTGCATTAACTTATGAAGAGTGGAAAAACATATATACTTTGAATCCAAGTCATCAGGGTGATTTATACATACCACCACACTTTCAAGAATAGTTTGACCAGGAATTCCAGTCACTTCTCATTACACAAGAGACAACTGATGCTACAAACACTACTTAGGTACCTAGGTCAAAAGGTGCTCATATGACCATAGTAGAGGGTCTAGGTAGAACCCATCCCAACTGGGGACAAAGGGTTGATTTCACTCATGTTCCATATATGACACCTAATGATGAAATGGGCTCCCATGAATATGAGTTCAATATCTTGTCATATGCCACTTCTGATAGAGATATAGATACATCTAACGCATATGAAAACCTTCTCGAAGTAGGTGAGCGGTCTAGTGTAGGGTCACATGAGTCCGACTCCCTAGGTGTTAACATGTCGTCTACTACGGTCGCTAAGAATCAAAGGAATTTGACTATACCTCTAGATGAGGTTGCTTTGGGTCTCGACTTGCTTGTCCATGCCTTTGATGATTATACTGTGAATGCACTTGAACCCATCACTCCTCTTTCACTTCGCCATCCTGAGCTTATAGATTGGAACTCTACCTCCCCATCTAATGAAGTCCTTACGTTCTAGAATGATTACGCTCTTTCCTGTTACCTACACGCTGTCGAACCTATAATGTTTCCCACTAGTGAAGCAAGTGTCAACATGACTAAGGCTGACATCAAGTATCTTGGTCACAAAATAAAAAGAAGAAAAAATAGGCACTCTAATGGAAAAAACCACATTGTGGCAGTATCAGAGCCTAAAATAGTCAAAACTAAAAGACGTATCCAAGGGTGAAAACCTCTTTGAGGCACCCGAGGATGAGATACTTGATGCACTTCCAAGTCATTTTCAGGAAAGATCATCTATTCTTATTGAACCAACTCAACCTATCAACTTGGGTAGAGAGGCAGAACCCCAAATTATTCACTTGGCACAATCACTATCAGAGGTAGAAAGAGAGGAATTCACTACATTCTTCAGAAGAAAAAAGATTAACTTTGCATGGAAATATTCAGACATGCCGGAATTAGACCCTAATCTAATCATGCACCATTTTTCCATTGCACCAGGTGTTAAGATCATTAAGCAGAAGCTTCGCAAAATGCATCCACACATAGCTCTACTTGTCAAAGCTGAATTGGAGAAATTGCTTAAGGCAGTGTTTATCAGAGTAATTGATTATGCTGAGTGGATATCTAATATTGTTCCAGTATCAAAACATGACAAATCTATAAGAGTCTGCACAGACTTCAGAGACTTGAATTTGGCATGTCCTAAGGATGATTTTCCATTGCCTAATATTGATATGATCATAGATATGATGACAGGGTATGAAATGTACTCACTAATGGATGGTTTCTCTAGCTATAACCAAATTAAAATTGCGCCAGAGGACCAAGAGAAAATAGCTTTCACATGTGCTTGGGGCACCTTCTGTTGGAATGTCATTCCCTTTGGACTCAAAAATGTCAGTGCTACATACCAGAGAGCTGTTACCACCATATTTCATGACATGATGCATAAAACAATGGAAGATTATGTGGATGACACTTTAGCTAAGAGCATGCACCGAAAGAAGCATCTTGCCGATCTAGGTCCTATACTAGATCGTATGGAACAATTCAGTCTGAGGCTCAATCCTAAGAAATGTGCATTTGGCGTAACATCTGGAAAGTTGCTTGGCTATATCATCTCTGCCAAAGGTATTGAAGTAGATCCTGCAAAAGTACAAGCTATCATGGAAATTCCGCCACCGAAAAATATTAGACAAATGAGAGGACTTCAGGGCTGACTACAGTCTATCTGACTTTTTATCTCTCAATTGGCGGACAAGTCACAACCGTTTACCAAGACTCTGCTCGAGGGTGTGGCTTATCAGTGGAACAAATAATGTGATGAAGGGTTCACACAAATCAAACAGTATCTTGCGAACCCACCAATCTTGATGCCTCCCATTCATGGGAAGCCACTCATACTTTACATATCTGCTAAGGATACGTCATTGGGTATCTTATTGGCTCAAGAAGTTCAGCACAACAAAGAGAGGGCTATCTATTACATTAGTAGAACTCTGGTCTCATATGAAACAAAATATTCTTTTATAGAGAAGGCTTGCCTTGTAGTGGTGTTTGCTTCACAAAAATTGTGACACTACATGTTGGCTCATACTACACGTCTAATTGCTAAAATTGATCCTCTGAAATACTTGCTCAGTAAAGCTACCCTCACAGGTAGACTAGCTAAATGGGTCATGCTTCTCAGTGAATTTGATATTGAATATGTTGAAAGGAAGGTCATTAAGGGACAGGAAATAACAGATCAGTTGGCAAAAGCACCTCTAGTAGATCATCAACCATTGCACATTGAATTTCTAGATGAGTCCATATTACTTCTCACACATCGATCATGGACTATGTTTTTGATGGTTCATTTACCCAATAGGGGTCAGGTGCTGGGATAATGTTCATTACACCTCAAAAGTAATCTTTACCAAAAGCATATAAGATGTTTCCTTGTACAAACAACATTGCTGAGTACGAAGCCCTAATCAATGGTATGAAGATCGCCCTTGAGTGGTGAGTAGATGAACTCAATGTTCTTGGAGAGTCACAGTTGGTCATCAGTCAAGTTAATGATATCTATCAGACAAGGGATGAAAATTTGGTTACCTTATAAATGATTGGTTGATGATCTTAAAAAGTATTTTACTCACATCACATTTCAACAGGTTCTGAGGGCAGATAATAAAGTAGCAGATGCCATGGCTACTCTTGCCTCTATGCTACAGATGCCTGAAAATGATTTTAGACATGAATTCCTAGTTGAGACGTTACGCTACCCAGCCTATGACTCCCCTGATTCCCAAATGATTTGTTCTATCATAGGACATGACTCATCCCTCTACCATCATATCTTATCCTACCTTCGTGACCATATTATCCTGGACACTTACTCCCAGAATGAGAAACGTCACTTAATCTACGTGCTTCATGGTTCATCATCATCGCTAATGACTTGTATAGACCTGGTCTAGACGGTACCCTCCTTAGGTGTTTAGAACCTGATGAATCCAAATGAGCGTTAGTAGAGGTGCATGAAGGCATCTGTGGGTCTCACTCTAATGGCCTGACATTGGCCCATAAACTTATTAGAGCTGGTTACTATTGGCCAGATATGGAAAAAGAAGCAACACAGTTTGCTAAGTCTTGCAAACAATGTCAACTACATGGTAATCTGATTCATGCTCCAGCCAAGGAGTTGATTCCCTTCATTACTTTTTGGCCATTTCAACAATGGGCCTTTGACTTGGTGGGTTAGATTTACCCCTCGTCCTCCAATGGACATAAGTTTATAATCACAGCTACGAACTATTTTACTAAGTGGGTGGAGGCAGTCCCTCTCACCGTTGCCAATGGAAAAACAGTAGCTATGTTCATTCTCAACTACATCATCTGTAGGCATGGTGTACCCTCAGCAATAATCACTGATAATGGGGGACAATTCAAAAACAAGGATTTGACAGAGCTATGCTCTAAATTTAAAATTACTCAACATTGGTCTTCCATCTATTGTCCTCAGGGTAATGGATAGGCGGAAGCATCCAACAAAATAATCCTTAAGATCCTGCATCGCACAGTGCATAAATATGGATGAGATTGGCATCTCCAGATCAATCCAGCTCTCTGGGCATACAAAACAAGCATAAGAACACCAACAGGGGCTACACCCTATGCATTGGTTTATGGAGAAGATGTTGTGTTACCTATTGAGGTTGAGATTCGTTCTCTGCGAGTCTCTCTGAAAGGCCTCATTACTGATGAAGATAACAGAATATCTCAGCTACAAGAGCTAGAATTACCTGATGAACGTCGTCAAGTGGCATTCGATCACCTTAGAGAATACTAGAAAGGATGTCCAAGAGCTATAACAAGAAGGTTAGACCAAGGGATTTCCAAGCGGGTGACCTCGTTCTGAGGGAGAACCCAAAGAATCAGCAACATCGGATCCAGAAAGGGAAGTTTGAACCAAATTGGCTTGGTCCGTATATTGTTATTGTAGTGTTTGGGTCTGGTACCTATCAACTTTCTACTACTAAAGGAGAACAACTTAAAGAGCCCATCAACACTCTTCATCTGAAGCGGTTCTACAGCTAAGACATCTTCAGTATGCTCATGTATATACTAAAGTCCTGAAAAAATCCTATAAATCTGAAAATGTCCTAAAAAAATGATCATCTTAGTGAAAACCTAGCAATAGGTGCTTTGATGTATCTCCAAAAAAATCATATATTCCAAAAAAAAAAAAAGTAAAAAATTGAAAAAGAGAAAAAAAGAGAAAAAAGCAAAAAAGTGCCATTGATGAAAACCTGGCAAACAGGCATCAGGGTAGCAAAAAAAGAATTTCTGCCAAGAAGGTGAAAACCTAGTAAATAGGTGCCTCTTGTTCCACAATGCTATATCTATCACAACACCACTTGTCTTTACACACTTTCTTTCCTGCTTTCATTTGCTTTCAGTTCCTGTCAAGACACCAACTCACATGGATTGAAACTGGTCATACTCTCAGGGAAACTCTCCTGATCTAGGGGGCACTATCCTTTTATCTTTTAAGGATCTTCTTCACATCAGTCACCAGTGGTTCTCACTGCGTCTATCTTCTGATGTCTAGCTTATACTATGATCGCTTCATTTGAGCATCTCTCTCGCATCGGTCACCAGTGGTTCTCACTGTGTCTGCCTACTGTCGCTATTCCATCAAGACTGCTCACATTTGTTACAGTTGGAGTTATACTCACACGCTCTATCTATTGATACTCGGTCTTGACGATTCTATGCTTTAGTTTTTACATAGCTTTTGGGTCACTTTTGTGACACTCTGGTTCCTTTGCGAACCCTTCTGACTTGACATTGATTAAGCGCCATACGCTTGGGGGCAATCACATCTCGTTTGTCCTTGCAACATTCGTCAAGTTAGTCATTGTTACTTGGGGGCATAGGCCCCCCATCTGATCGCATCTTTGGTTTACATCTAGATTCAGTAATCTTGTCACTTCTCAAGGACAACTCGCTACTAGCACAAACTCGTGTTTTTCAACACCACCATAAACAGTGTTTTTTAACACTATCTTTGGACATGTCTGTGTTTTTTAAGCACACATCAGATATCTCAGACATAAACATCTATCGATAACAATCAAACACAATGCACTCGCAAGCACAACGGTGTTTTTCAACACCTCATACACATGAACACATTCGCAAAACTTTGAAACATGCTAAGCTATGATTGAACATTTCTTTGTATGCTGTCTATTCTCATGAATTTCATTGCTATTTTTCTTTGTCTACTTCTTGTTGGTGTAGTCCCAATGATCCGACAATGTCAAATAAATAGGGTGTATGTGATAAGAGCTCCCGCACTAAGGTGGAACAGCCTCACATCCCTCAATCTTGTTTATCTATATGCCATGGTGAGGTCTGTACTATCTCCTTGCCTGTTATTTCTCTTTTTGTTATTACTTTGTTTGTTATTGATATGTTTGTTTACGCATGATCACACTCATGGTTATCTTGGCTTTGAATGCCTCGATACTAGTGTACTCTTGCAACATTAACCGGAAACAATGTTCAGGTCATCTTGGCTTTTGTGCCCTGGTGCTTACGTTCATTTCCTATATTTTATCCGATGACAAGTCATATTCATATCCTTATGGTTGTATTGTGGCACTAGTAAGGATTGTATCAACTTTCATGTTCCAAATAAAATGTTCAATGATGATGATTATATGATGGGTCTCATAACCATGTCCTAGAATTGCACTCTCATATTGTATCTAGCATAGGATTGCATTTTCATTCTAGACTTGCATTGTGGCAGTGATTCAGTGTTCTTTTCTTTGCATTCTTCTGGGTTCATACATTGGGGAGTTCTTCTTCACCATTCTAGTTTCATCATGACTGCACAAGTGTTCAGTCCTCACTCTCGATTCTTCACATGTTCTTTTGGTTAGCATTTGCCATCCTGCATGAGATGTTAGTACCATACATATTGCATATTTACAATTCATTTCTCATTTACACATTGCATATACATAAATCATTTACATACATACATATTTGCATCTAAATCATACATATGCATTTCATTCTACATATATTTAAAAACATGTTCATACATTTGCATACATTATGAATCATCTAACCATCTAAGCATATAGGAAACATCTCATAAAGACAA
>MU223519.1:3988044-3999596 GCA_018584345.1 Thuja plicata | reverse complement strand
GGAGGTGGCATCTATGCTCCCTCCGATCCTCTTGCATAACTCAAAAATCTGGCCACCTGAGATGCCTCATCAGGTACCACACCTATATATGATGCATAGTAATAAGCCACCCATGTTGTCTGATGTTGCACCTCCTCCTGTGTTGCTCTCGGAGATCCTGTATCTCCCAGTCTCTGTCTAGTAATAGTGCATCTCGCACAACTACCTGAATGGTCAAATCTCCCACCTGCCTCGTGAGCTGCCAAACTCTCTCCCGAGATTTCCGTTGTGGGTCTTGCGCAATGTCTTGTGCAGGCTGATCCTCCTGCATAGGATCATCCTGCTGTACCTCCTCCTACCTACTGCTCCTCAGTAACCTTCTCTGCAGTCCGTCGCTGAGACTGCCTCGTGCTACCACTATCGCTAGCCCCTACATCCATCCCCATATGTCATGCGGGGATGTCAACATGTACTGTATGAGGTCGGGGACCCTGCTATAACCCCGGTTGTGCCCTCTACTGTGGTGGGGCATCTGCATCTACTGTACTTGTACCACCTATGGCTGAATGACCTGTGGTAGTACCACCTATGCTCGGCCTACTATCCCTACTAGATCCGTGAATCTCAGAAAGGGTTGGGTGACGAAGTTCTCTCTATACTCGGCGGTCATGCTGCCATCTGCCACATCCCTACGATAATCCCACTGTACTGGGACCAATGTGCGGATGTCTATCATAGTGAATCTCGGGTCTAGCTTCATAAGCCAGCCCCTCTTGATCTCATCTGTAAACCTGGCATACACTGTGTACTCCTGGGAGATGTCCTGCCGTCGTCCGAACTACCGCCATACCCGCTTCTGCGAGAATCTCTTGATCACAGTGATGGTGCGACCTATCATTGCACATGAGCAGAACATATGACTCAGTTTCTCTACTACGTCATCCCAGGCCTCTGTAAGTCTCCAGGGCCTCCAAACCACTACTACTAAATTGTCAAGCTGAGCTTTCCACTGATCAACCTTACCTAGTGCAGACTGGGTAATCATCCCCCTATATCAATAAATATAAGGCTCCAATGGCTGCCTCATATCCTCACATATCGGCCTGGTAACGGGAAGATGCTCCCAGGCCCATACCTGTAAAAAAAATACTCATGCTGCCATGCTCTTCGCCTCTCGGTAGGCGATCTCATGCATCTCATGATACATGTGTGCTAGCATACATTGTCCCCATCTGTAATGTCAGGGTCGTGCTAGCATCAGCTGCAACATCCTACCCCAGCCACACTCTAGACCGTGTTGTCCATGATCTGGCATTAGATAGCACCCAAGGAAGCATGCTAGAACCATGGGCAACCTGTGGGTCAGACCGTACTCGCTAATCAGATCCTCCCATGGGATCACCCTGCCCATAACAAGGTCATCCTGAAAGACCTCTCTCAAAGTTGTTGTGCCCAACTTGGGTTGTGTCTCATACTCTACACAGACACTGTGGAAAGGTATCCTCAAGATCTGGTATATGTCCTCGGGAGTAATAGTCATCTTCCCCTATGGTAAATAGAATGTGTTTTTTTTCAAATGGAAACGCTCAACCAAAGCTCCCAGCAACCTGTGATTTACCCGAATCTTGGGTACATCACATAGTGAAATCAATCCCAAGGTACCTATATGTGCTATCTCAGAATCATCTAACTATGACACCAATCTACTGATGGTCGGGTCATGTGATCTGAACACAATATCTGGAAAGTCAACCTACAAGACATACAAACAACAGAGCACGATCAGTAATCTGCGATAATCAAAGTGTAATGAGATAATAAAGCATTCAAGACATCATACAGACAGTAACGACGCTGATGCAAAAGCTATTAGACATGATGTAGACTGATTTCATGCTCATTTTGACCACTTTTTCGCATGTGAAGAAATAAATTTTTGCGCGAAGAAGTTCTCTTTCGTGCAAAGAAGTTCTTTGAATCACGCAACATTGGACTTTCGCGCTAACTTTAATCATTAGTCGCGCGAGAAAACACCCTCTAGAAGGGTTTCTCACGCAAAACTAGGTATTCTCCCACGCGATATTCCTCATCGAATGGCGTGAAATATAGTTTCTTCGCGCGATATTTCCCTACGGGGCGCGCAAAGACCCGCAACTCAATTCTTAAAAATGTGAAAAACGAAGCAAAAATTGACCGAAATGAATGAAATTTGAATTATGGAGAGGTTTGTCGACTACTTACGGGAGGTCCGTATGCTGCGGGCCGACTGTGTCTCCTCGATCGCTTGAAATGATGACTACTATAGGGGACCACCATTTTTTTCTTTTACTCAGAGCTCAATTCTCATAAAGTCAAAGGTTGAAATGATTTGAAAATGACCTTTTTGTCCTTACATAGGCTTTGACCTAATTTTTCAAAGTGCTCCATTTTGCGTGAAAACTTCACCATTACCTAATTTGACAGCTCTGAATCCATTTTCATGATCGAAATCGAAATCTGACACTTCTATATAGCTCAAAATTGCATTTTAAAATTTTCGGGACCAACGCAATCGGACGCATGTGCAGTCGACTTTCTGACGTCACTTTCTTGTCAGAATCTTATCATATCATCATTTTCTCAAATCTTTGACTTTTTTCCTCAAAATTCAACTTTGGTTAACTCTGGTCAACCCCAGTCAAACTTGGTCAACCAGACCTCGAAATCACTCAAAATTGATTCTAAATCTTTCAAATTCTTTTGTAATCTGTTCTGAGTTCTTCTTGATCTCCGACTCAACATCTATCTGCAATTTTTTTTCTCTCCATCATCATTATGGTGTGTCATCTTTCCATTTCATTCCCAAGGGGGCAGGATGATTACATCATTGAATCTATTCCAATCAGTCTGATCTGATTTTCAAAAGTTCTCATCACTTGGGGCATGCTCAGTTTTTCATACTTCATAGTCAAAACTAGATACTCCACAATCAATAAGGGCATCTTAGTTCCTTACATATTGTCATCTTTTAAGTATATGAGCAATCTAACTCAGATTCTTGAGGATCAAGCTCCGTTCTAGAGATGGTTCTCAAAAAAACTATCTTTTGAGACAGGTATCGGGACAATCTAACCCTGACTCCTAATGATCAAGCTCCATTTTGGAGATGATTCTAAATCTCTATCTACTCTCTTTTGAGACAGGTATCGGGGCAATCTAACCCTGACTCCTGAAGGTTAAGCCTCGTTCTGGGGATAGCCTTGTGAAAGATATCGATCTCATCAGTGTCTATGCAATCTAACTTAGATATTGGGGGATTAAGCTTTATTCTGGAGATAGCCCTAAATCTCTATTCACCATATTTTTTGGACAGGTATCGGGGCATTCTAACCCCGACTCCTAAAGGTTGAGCCTCGTTCTGAGGACAGTCTTGTGAAACATATTAAATATATTTAGGTATTAGGGCATTCTAACCCGGATCCCTGAGGATCAAGCTTCGTTCTGAAGATGACCCTTGAAAACTCTATTTGACCGATGTCTCGGCAACCTAACCTAGACTTTGGAGAGTCAAGCTCTGTTCTGGAGATGGCTCTGAAATCTTCACCAATTGTTCAAATCTATTCTTCTGTGCTTCAGGCATCAGACTATTCTTTGAATCAATGTGTTGCTCGCACATCTATTCAAAGAGGGGCAAAATGTAACACCCCAAAATTGGCATCTTGCAACCCTAACCAATTTTTTTGCATTTATCACTCTCCTAGATCATCAAAGTCCTATTGTACTAGGCAATTCTGAGTTTTAACTGACTCTACTCGACCTAAGTGTCAAATGTAGAAAATCCTAAATCTACATTAATCATACATTATATTTAATTCTGAAATATATATTGGCTAAACAAACCCTATGATTGAATTAATTTAATTATAAAGTCCTAGCACTTTAATTAAATTAAATTCACCCTCTTTAGCTAAGACACATGAAAAAGGGATTAAATAATATTTAATTATTAAATAAATATCCTCATTTCAATAATTGAATTTAATTATTCAGATAATTGAGAAAAAACAATTATGAGGTCATATTTATTTAATTAATTGAATATTCTCTCAAAAATCTTATCTTTGTTCAGAAATAGAATCTTTGAATTAATTGTGCTTTAAAGAGAGAGAAAACAATTTAATTCAAATAAAACAAAATTAAATCAAGGAAATAAAACAGCTAAAGCAGAAAGAAAACAATTTATTGTATTCTTTTGAATAAAGCTTTCTAATTGAAACTGGCTTTTCTATATGTTTTATTTCAAACAGGAAAGTTTCTATTATGATCATCTCTGAGTCTTTAAAAGAACTCTCATTCTTCATTCAAAACCCCCACTCATTTTCATGCATTGTTAGAATACTGAATTATTGTCACATTTCTTGATATCTCATATAGAATAATTTCATTATTGCTATAGAATAGTTTCAATTTCTAGAATAATTGCATTGAAATCATGTCTTAGATTAATCTCATATCTTTCAATTCTTAGGATAATCTTGAATTGTATTGCATTCATGGAGAGAAATCCTTCATTCCTAGATTGGTCTATGGTTGTGAGACTCTCGTTCTGAGAGCAATTTTGAAAACCTCATCTTGATAGAAGGCAACAGGTTGAATCACGCAGGCAGACGGGATGAATAATCTCATATTCCATCTTGTGTGTACCTGGTGAAGAAGGACTATGTTGAAGTGTATGGTGAGTTAACAAGGCCAAATTTACCACATACACTAGCATCCTTTAACCTATTTTCTTATAAGTAAATCTTTACTCCATATAAAATTCTCCTTCAAAGGCAAAGATTTCAATAAATATAACACAAGACACACAATATGGGAACTTAATCGAAACGCATAACCTTTTTTCTTCTTTAATTATAGATTGCTTAACATTTGTTATTGCAATAGTTCATACAATTCATATTCTTTTCTTTCCTTAAACATTTGATAAGCTACATAGAAAAAAATTGCAAAGGTGGAACCTTCTCTGTTTTGAAAATAAACTTTGTAGGAAATTACCATAGCAACATACCTCACCCAAGGATCAATCATAGTATCAATTTGCAAGGCTCTCTAATTCTAAACTACTCCTATCAAATTTTCAACCCCTTTATTCCTTGCAGATTTATTATAGGTACCAATCTATTCAAACATAACCTGTAACAGGCTTCCTTCATAATATGATAAGGTTGTTCTAACTATATGTAATCTCCATGAATCCTACTTAAGATAATTTTCACTAAATCCTAATCAATAAATATCAGAAATTTTCTCCAAACATCTAAACCATGTTCCCTAATTCTGCAAATGACTGTGAATTCTCTGTCAAGTAGGAATATTTGAAACTCTTTATCTTAATGTGATCATATTCTTCAATTTGCACATCAATAAATTTATAAATATCTTCCAAACATACTATCGTAGCCAGTAACAAAGAAAATATACTAGCAGAGGCATTCCTCAATGGTTGTTTCATGAATTTCTTATATTTAGATCGAGGTTCTTCTTCATTGGTTATGAACTTACTTGAATCTATAAGGTAGAAATCTTGAAATACCTTTCATTCGACTATTGATAATCTCTATTGAATTTCGCACTCCTTCACATTTCTTAATTTCTCCCAATTTTGTAGATAAACATAATGAACATTAGAAACGGTTATATATGTTGTTGATAAATCTAAGGTTTTGCCATCAAATCGGTCATATCACAAAAAATTTGGCAATGCCTTCTTATCTATGTATACAACTAGCTTCCAAAGATTCACAAACTCATGTACTGCATTAATTCTTTCTGCAACTTCTTCCAAAATATTAAATGCATTATTCTACTTATCATATCTTTATGCTAAGATTTTAGAAAACATTTCTTTGGTAGGGGATAAGGATCTTTCATTTCAACTCCCCCTGAGGCAAAGCCCTTAAGCTATTTCCCAAAGGAAACCTTTGCACCGGAGCCAAGTGCAACATCATCTTTTGCCGCTTCCACTTCTTTTTTCTTCCAAATCTTTTTCATATCATTCTTCATCTTTTCTAGATCAATCTTCTTCTCAGGTTCATTTATTTTTATAGGATTGTCATTCTTTACATTCTTGGTTCTAGAAAATTTAGCAATGCGCCCAAACTTGTTGCAATTGTAGCATTTTATATTTCTTTGACTTGCATTTATTTCCTTCTTTATAGATCTGCATTGATTATCTTTATGTCCAAAACTATCACATATATCAAAACAATCATAGAAAGATCCATTTCTTCTACTATTATAACCATTCATAATCTGTCTTCTACACTGACTAGCTCTATGATTGAATCTCTTGTAAATAAAGCACTAACCAAAAAATGATGTAGCATTTTCATTCATCCTTCTATTACTTGACTTCTATCATTTTGGAATTTCTTTCCTTTGTTCATCTCTCTAGCAGACTAATTGGTATATTTCTCTGCAAGACCAACTTTTCCTTTGTCTTTGGTTCTCTAATTTGAGAATTCACCAATTTCAAACCCTAATCCACCTATCTTTCAAAGTTTTTTTCTTAGCCAACATCTCATCAAACTTAACAACACTTTCTCTGAATTTATCTTCCCAACTCTTTGTTTTCTCCAAGTCTAATCTCAGGTTCACCACCTCTTGTTCCATTTTTGTACATTCCTCTGTCTTACCTTAACATATATCATTTAGTCATTCCTCATTTTTCTTGTTCTCTTCAACTTGCACCTTCAAACTGACAATCATTTCATTTTCTTTTTTTAACTCTTCCCTGACCTCCTTATGTCTTTCTCTGAATTTATTGATCAATTTTTTAGTTTTCTAATGCACTTATTCACTTCTTTGATATTTTATTTCAACTCTTTGTTTTCACTTTTAGCATTTTTAGGATCATCAAGAGCTGCTTCGAGTTCCCCATCTTTGTCAAGCAGACATTCTTCTAAGAATTCTTTTGGAGAAGATTTTTTAGATATTATATGTTCATTCTCCAAGATCATTCTCAAGTGGTTAGGATTAATCAATGAACTAGGCTTTGATACCAATTCTTGAATAGTCAAAATACTAAAAGATGAGTGAATTAGTATTCCCTAAAAATCACAACTTTTTTACTTTACATATTGGTACTAACTTTACTTACATGCATCAAAAGGAAAGTTGTAACCAATAAAGAAAATTAAAGAGAAATCCCACCCACAACAACATACACACACCAAAATTTTTATGTGGAAACTTGTGAGGGAAAAAGCATGGAGAGGGTCAACTCTCAATATATTATAACTAGCAACAGTATATTACAAAATATGCTCACTCTAAGGCTCACTATCAAAGGGCTTTCCATCCAAGAAGGCTCATTTCCAAAGGGCTCACTACCCATTAAATAAAATTATATCAATAGGGATTGAACTATTATAATTGCATCTTCTACATGCATGAAATATAGTTTCGTTGAAGCTCAATAGACTGACTTGAATTACTACACGATAAGATATTCTACTTTTCTCATATTCACTGCTTAACTCAAATCACACCTTCACACTCATACACACATCACCTCATCATCTCATGATCTCCTTATATCATAAACACACACTACCACATTCTTAATATGTATATATACCAACTTCTAACCAACATCGGCTTCACATGTTTCATTCAGAATTGAGTCGACTCCCAAAACACTTCACATGTTTCATTTAGACAAGTCGACACAGATATAGTGAGAATAGATTCCAACTGGAAAGAACACACTAATCAAAATCCTTGACCTTACCCCAAAACATCAAGGCCAAATACAATCTTCTGACTAATTGTGAACATCTTGAAGAACTAGTTATGTGCCGAAGGAAACAAATAAAATGCCAGACATAACTTCCTAACCTTATAACTTTCATACTGTAGAATCATACCATATGAAATCTTGAATTTAAGTACAATTAGCATCCATAAACATATTGTCATTGTGGAGGAATGCATACCAAAGAATGAAGCACAAAAGTATAAAGTTGCAAGAATAAACACAACATAAGTACAACTTTGTACATATCCACAAAAATTGAAGTCAATAAATAAGTTTTCTTCAAGGAGTAGCACGTTGACATCAATGAAACACTTGTATTAACTAAGCACAACATTCTCCTTCTCATATCACCAATAAAATCTTCAAAGACAAACACTAACGAAAAGATCATGTGATTAGATTTTTATAGACTTAAAGGATGGAGGATGTAGGATTGACATTGTTTCAAAAAATTGATGAAGGAGATTGACTAAGAGAATTCAATGCATGAGAACCCTCCAAGAAGATCTGTGTAATTGTTGCACACAAGGGGGTTCATAATCCAACGGATTTGAAAGGATGAGATCTTCTTGGAGAAAGATGGAGGGTGGGGATCGAAAATTCATTTTTTTGGAGACTTGCGAAGGGATAGTAATTTTGGAGAAAGATGGAGGGTGAGGATCAAAATTTCTTTCTTCTGGAGATCCTTTTTTTTTTCTAAAGTCTTGTGAAGGGATAGTATTTTTGGAGAAAGATGGGGGCTAAGGATCAAAAGGTACTCTTTTTGAAATTTAAAAAGTATTTTTGGAGTCATCTGCAATCTTGAACCTTGAACAATATTTGTCTCAATTAATCAATGATTTAGATGGTGCCAATGATAAGCTAGTTTAAATAATTATTGTTAATCGACTAATGGTTTGAGGGAAAAAATAGAAATCAATAAACAAAATTAATTTTATTTAAATTTTTGGAATGGGAATGTTGACATAAGTAAATAGATATTGAATTTATTAAAAGTTTGGACATTACAAAATGATTGATTAATTAAATAAATTGTCCTAGTTTATTTAAGTAATGTTAGAGGAAGATTTAAATTAGTTAATTAAATATTTAAAAAAATTATTTAATGTTAATAAAAATTAGGATAATTAATTAAATAAACATAATTTATTTAGTTAATTCAAAAGATGGTGATGTGAAGGTAATTGATGACAACAAAAATTTTGATAGTAAATTTCAAGTGTCTAAAGATCCTACTCCACCTCTTCCTTCAGTAGAGATAGTGAGGGCTTCTCTTGTGAAGTCATCCTCTTCCTCTCCTAATGCTTATCAAGGGAATGATTAGGCTCTATAGACTCTATAACCTTTCTTGATGAGTAAATATAATATAGATATTCAAAGCTTTAGTATTCCTTCAATAGATGTCAATTCCCATACTTTCAATCAACCTCCTCAAGCTTTTTTTCTTCCTTCTTCCTTTTCCATCGATGCATGGGATTACATTAACTTTTTAAAATCTAGTTGAAATGAAGATTCTCTCATTCTAAATATCATAAACCTAGATTCCAAAACATTACTAAATATGGATATAAAGGAAAATATTTTGTTTACAATAGATAATAATCACAAAATATATTCAATTAGATTATCAATTAATTACTACATGTTTGGGATACCACCCTTCCCACGTGATTAAGGAAGTCATGTACCCTTAAATTTAAGTCTCTATTCTCTCCCTCTCTAATGAGTTCCCCTTCCTCTTCTTAATAAGCACTCATTTATTCTTAATAAGCACTCATTTATTATGTGTGTGCTTCTCTTCCCCATTCTCTAGACATTTTTTTTCTATTAACGAAGCATTATCAAAATTTCTTGATGCATATTATTATTGTCATCATTCTCATTATGATGAATAACTTCCTTATCTTCTAAATAAATACACATATCTTAGAGAATCTAATATTCTCATTGTTGAATCCATTCTAACCATAAAAAAAAACTTTGTAATTACCTACTCATCCTTTCACGAAGGATAATAGTTCTCTTGTCATGGGTGATACTATGGATGTCCCTATGGCATCTCAAGTGCATGACAAGTATTAAAAATAAGCAAGCTTATTTCTTCTTCTTAATGTAAAATCCACTTCAAACTTTGTCTTAACTTTCCTAATGTCTTTCTATGAAATATTGTTCTTCCTTTCTAAACAAATCCTATCAAAAAAAATAAATGGCATGCGCTTAATATTTGTCACCACTGTAATTTTTAAAATTGTGGTAAATGCAGCTTTTAAATTTTTTATTTTAAAATTGTTTTGTTTTGTCTTCTATTTTATTTATATGTCACAAATTATATATATTTTTATATTAATTTTATATCTAGTATATATATATACTTGTCAGCCATGACCATTCATTACATTCCCAAAATCTATATTCTATATTGTCCTTAAACTGCAAACATTCCAAAAACGTAAGGCCTAAAGAGATTGGCAAATGAGGAAAGTCATGAAATTACAGTCATTGGGAATACTATAAGCCCATAATCAAAAAACCCCATACAAAATTTGTCCTACCAAAAGTTAACATCAAAAAACCCCATACAACTTATAAGGCACCAAAATCATGCATCGTTTATTCCTCCATGGCTACTGGTAATGCATCTCCCAATTCATGTCTTCCCTCGGACTGCAATTGCCCAATATCAACATCAGGAGCCTGTGAATGTAAATGTAGGGCACATTCATTGTCTAGAGTCCCTACAACATTAAGGTCTAGCAGTTGAGGTTGAATCTGCAAAACCAAATCCTCACCCAAGACCCTGCAATTGTTTTGGATGGCACTTTATACATGTCTGTAGCTCTGCCTCTCCAAAGACTTTTAATTCCTTCATACACTGTAATAAGAGCACCTTTAGAAGAACCTTCAAGCCACCAATAAGAGCACGCCCTTCCCATTAGTCATACTTCTGAACAACATGTAACAATTTGCCACCATGGAGAATATGCATCTTCACAACCTTGTTTGCAATTAACTCCAGCAATGTGTCCATCAAGTTGGAAACATGACTACAATTTACTACTCACTTGGTTTTTTTTGGTTTTTTTTAAAACCTTCAAAGTCCCTATTGATAAATATCCTACTTCAAAGACATATGAAATAGAATTAAATGCATTAAAATTCCCAATCTTGGAAGAGTGGGCAAGAGATGATAACCTGCAACAATACACACACAAGTTAATTAAAGCTCCATCTTTTGGGATGATGAAATGCTCCCTGCCTCATGCCACATGTATATCCGCTCATTTGAAGTGGAACTTATTTCATCCCTAAATCCTTCACACAGAGATATCCCACATGTCGTTCCCCTTGGCACATCTAGAAAGAACCACATGTTGCATCATCTCTGATCATCCCTAAACAACGATCATGACACCACAAATTGACTGAATATATAGTGTCCGTAAAACAAGCTAACAAGCTTTCTTTCAAATTGTGCCAACTTATGTAACTCAGAGTACTTTACTCCTTACATCCTCTTACCCTTCCTAGATATGTCATTGCGTAGAGCCATTGTAATCTCTGGATAGACATTTAAATGGTCCATGTCATCATCAAATCCAACCTCACCACTATCACATGCCAAGTTTTCTATTATGCTCTTTAAACATGCATTGTTAACATTAGTTGAAAGAGGGGGAGAGTAAGAGAGAAAAAAAAAGAGGGGGAGGGAGGGAGAGGGTAGTTGGAGGGGGAAAGAGAGAAAATGAATGAGAGGGGAAAGAGAAAGAAAGAGGGG
>MU223519.1:3966999-3979828 GCA_018584345.1 Thuja plicata | reverse complement strand
TTAGGCCACTGATTCACCCCCCCCCCCCTCCCCCTCTCATTTATTACTAACAATTGGTATCAGAGCTTGTGTGCTTAGAAAGGGAGTTTAACAGCTCAAGCAAAAGATCACAAGATGAACAGACGAGATGTGCCCAAGTTGAATAAAGACAACTTTGCAACATAAAAAAGAAGAATAAGACTCCACCTATAGGTATTGGAAATGATATTGTTCAATACTTAGATACTGAATATGTGTTGCCTACAGGACCTCACACTCTTGAGAAATTAAGAGTAAAGCATGAGCATAACTGCATGATGATAAAAATTGCATCATCACTCTCTGATGCTGAGGTTGAAGATGTCAAAACCTGCACCTCTACAAATAAAATGTGGGATAAGTTGAAGCTTGTATATAGAGGAGATGTCAATGTACTAAGAGAAAAAGAAAAAAGCCTAAGAGGGAGGTTTGATGACCCAAGGATGAAAGAAGGAGAAAACATCACTCATTATAGCTGTAGAATCAAAGAGGTAGTAAATGCTATCTGAGGAGTTGGAGGTGTACTTGAAGAGGAGACAGTGGTAAGAAAAATCTTAAGAACCTTATTGCTTGTTTATTGTATTAGAGTTTCTGCTATTCAAGAAATGAGAGAAGTTGCAAACAATACAGTTACTCTAAATAGTCTAATTGGTATACTAGCTTCATTTCAGATGAACAGCTTTGATAATAGTGTCTCACCATCTATAGAATTTGCATTCAAATATTCTCTAAAGATAAGTAACTCAAGTCATAGACATGTTGTTATAAATTATAGTGACAGTGATAATGAGGATCAAGGACTTGATGAGATTGAAGCACTTATGGCCAGAAGATTGCAGAGAGGCAAAGGTAGATACAAAGGTAAATTACCACTTGTATGTTTCAATTGTAAAGAGGTTGGGCACTTTGCTGCAAGATCTCCAAACCAAAGAAAAGATGACAGAGGAAATGACAGATCATATGAGAAGTTTGATAAAGGTCATAATAGAGATTACCGGAGCAATCGACAATCTGAAAAGAGAGATACCCGAGACTACAAGGACAAAGGGAAGAAAGATTGCTACCTAGCTGAGAACAAAGCTAATGACACCGACACCAAATTAGAAGAAGACATCAAGATGGTATTTGTATCCATGAAGGATGATTCAGATGAAGATGAAGAAAGGTATGTAGAAACTGCACTCATATCTAAAGTTAGTAAAAATGATGTCTGGATCATAGATAATGGTTGCACTCACCATATGACCGATGATAAACAAAATTTTGAGACTTTTGAATACTATAATGGTGGTTCAGTGAGAATGGGAAATGATACACCTTGTACAGTTGAAGGTAAGGGAACCATAATCTTAAATAACCTGATAAAATGTGAAATTCCTACTGGGTAAAAGGACTGAATTATAATTTTTTAAGTGTTTCACAGCTTAACAATTTAGGTCATAGAGTAGAATTTGAAAATAAGAAGGCAAAGATCTACAATGAATCAGGAAGATTGATTGGTACAGGTAAGCGGACAAAAGGTAACCTTTTCTATCTTGATGATGCAAACACCACTTGTTTAATGGCTAGAAACAAAGACATATGGTTGTGGCACAAAATATTGTGTCATGTGAACTTTGACAACATGATAAATATAAGAAACAAAAGGAATGTCAGAGGCTTACTGAGCATGACTAAGATCGAGCATATCATGTGCAAGAAGTGTCAAAAAGGTAAGATGACAAAGTCTAGTTTCAAGAGCAAAACCTTTACATCTACTACAATTCTAGAATTAGTCCATACAGATCATTGTAGACCCATGAGGGAAAAGAGCTACTATGGAGATAGGTATTCTATTCTCTTTGTTGATGATTTTTCTCGAATGATGACAGTCATGTTTTTAAAAGATAAATCAGAAGCATTTAAGATGTTTAAACAGTATAAAGCAATGGTAGAAAAACAAAGTGTAAAGAAATTGAAATGATTAAGGTCAGATAGAGGAGAGAATTTACTTTAGAAGAATTCACTGACTTTTGCAATGAGCATGGAATTAAAAGACAAGTTTCTACACCGAGAACACCACCGCAAAATAGAATTGTTGAAAGGAGAAACAGATCAATTATTGACTATGCAAGAACATTGATGATTGAGAAAAGCATCACTCAAAATTTCTGGAGGGAAGCTGTCAATACTGCTGTCTACACATTAAACAAAGTACAATTGAAGAAGTACATAAAGAAGACACCATATGAGATTTGGTATGGTCATACACCCAATGCAAGTTACTTTAGAATCTTTGGTAGTCAATGTTATATATTGAAGGATAATAGAAATGGAAAACTTGACTGCAAAAGTGAAGAAGGTATCTTCCTAGTGTATTCAACCAAAAGCAAGGCTTATAAATGTCTTAACAAGTCATCTAACAAAATAGTTGAAAGTGCAAATTTGAAAATAGATGAATTTGCAGAAAAGAATGATAAGGAAAGAAAAAAGGAACCAGAGGACTACAACAGGTTTGTTTATACAAAACCTGACACTCTACCTAAGCAATAATGTGTCGCTCCCAAGCATCATAACATTGCACCCAAGCATCAAGCTAAAATTACCAACAATCAAGATAATCCTCAAGGTGATGTTCCGAACACTGGAGATGAGAATGAAGGTGATGAAGATGATCAAAATGATGAACACAGAGCTGAACCAATTCTTTCCAAGTATGTCAAAATACATCATCCATAGAATCAAATCATAGGAGACAAAAAGGCCAGAACAAGAACAAGAAGTAAGTCACTTAACACCAGATGTTTACTTTGTGATTTTGAGCCTAAATCTATTAACAATGCACTTGAGAATGAAGAATGGGTCAGTACTATGAATGAGGAAATAGAACAGATTGAGAAGAACAATACATGGACACTAGTACCGAGACCAGATGACAAGAATGTCATCGGTACCAAATAGATATTCAGAAACAAGCTGAATGAGAATGGAGAAGTCACTAGAAACAAAGCAAGATTAGTATGCAAGGGATATGCACAAGAAGAAGGTATTGATTATGGAGAAACCTTTGCACCCATTTCTAGACTAGAAGGAGTTATAATCTTACTTGCTTATGCTGCATTTAAAGGATTCAAGGTATATCAAATGGATGTCAAATCTGCATTCCTAAATGGAATATTGGAAGAAGAGGTATACATTGAACAACCAGAAGGGTTTGTTGGTCCAGACAAGAGAAACATGGTATGAAAACTACATAAATCATTGTATGGATTGAAACAAGCACTGAGAGCCTAATATGAAAGACTTCACTCATATCTCATTAGCATAAACTTTGTTAGAACAAGTGAAAATATCAATTTGTACTTAAAAGAAGATATCGATGGTAATATTCTGATTGCTGAAATTTTTGTTGATGATATCATTTTTGGGGGAAATGAATTGTTATGCAAATCCTTTGCTAATGAAATGAGAAAGGAGTTTGAAATTTCTATGTTTGGAGAGATCAAATTCTTTCTTGTTCTACAGATTCTTCAACAAGATGCAAGCATATACATCACTTAGTCTAAATACATCAAGGAAGTGTTGAAGATATTCAAGATGGAAGATTCCAAACCAATTGCAACACCTATGGCTACCAGATGTAAGCTGACAAAAGAAGACAAATCCAATGAGGTAAATCAGACCTTAAATAGATCAATGATTGGAAAACTAATGTATGTTGTTCACACCAGACCAAATATAGCACACGCAATTGGAATTGTTGCAAGATTCTCTGCTAATCCCAAAGAATCACATATGACTATTGTCAAGAGAATTCAAAGATATCTGAAGAACATCGAGGACTATGGCTTATGGTACAAAAGAGAAGGAAAATTTGAACTACAAGTCTATACAGATGTTGATTAGGCTGGAAACATTGATGACCGAAAGAGCACAACTAGAGGAGAATTCTTCATGGGTGACAGACTTCTCACATATATAAGCAAGAAACAAGGATGCATCTCCCAGTCTATTACAGAAGCAGAGTATGTGGCTGTTGCTATGAATTGCTCCAATATTGCATGGATCAAACAATTGTTGGAAGGTATGAATATGAAGATCCTTGAACCAATAATTATCTAATGTGATAACACCAGTGCAATAAACATTTCTAAGAATCTATTCATGCATGCTAAGACTAAGCATATTTCTATCAAGTATCACTATCTAAGAGATCAGGTACAAGCAAAGGAAGTGCCACTAGAATATGTTCAATAAAAGGAAGTGCCACTAGAATATGTTCAATCAAAGGAACAGTTAGCTGATATATTCACCAAGCCATTACCAAAGGATACATTTGAGTATCTGAGACAGAGACTAGGGTTCCAACCCTTGTCTATCGATTAGTAAGCTGACTAGGAGGTTGCATCAGCCTACCAAATCTGAAGATTGGTCATGTTGATTCAAACACTGAGATCGATAGCAACAAATACATCTATACATTGCAAGTTACATATTTGCACAAAAAGTCTAAACATTCTATTATTGATGGATAGGGAAATTCAAGGAATATATTATGCAAAGGGATGGAACATGATATAGATGATAAAACAAGGAGAAGTATTTATGTTTGGAATTGTTGTCAAAGGGAGACATGATCTCATTATCATACAAAGGGAGAGAATTATCTCATTATCATGAGGGAGAGATGATTCCATATCATATAAGAGGAGAGATGATCTCATTGATAGAAGGGAGGAAAATATTATATCATCATCCATGAAGAGAAGTTCCTGAGAATTGGAAGGAAGAGCGAATCAATATTCTAAGGGAGAGATATTGATTACATATATCCATCAAGGGAGAGAAGTAACAAAGGGAGAGAGTTCATACAAAGACAAATATTGTTTTCAAAGAAAAAAGAGATTATCAAGAAGAGGAATAGTCAAGGCAGAGCATATATCAGAATAGAGATATCAGATGATACATCTATCCAAAGAAGGGATTGAATATTGAAGACAACCACTCTGCATGAAACAAATCTAAGCTATTTTTGAGCTTATCGAGAGCCAAACATTTGTAATAGTTACATTAGGAAAGCTTGATGAAACAATATATTTCATATTGTATTAGTAATAGTATAGTATGATAATGTAGTATGTTTCCATCAATGCCAAAGGGAGAGATTAATGACATGTAACTGATTGAATTTTTGAAGATGTTAAGTTGATCACCGAAATACAGAAGGATAATGCAAGGCATTAAATCAGTTAATGGATTGTATTATCATTTATGTCAACTTGATATAATCTAATCAGTTATAATCAAAGTGTCAAAGACTTCAGAGAATCAAAGAGAGAAAAAATTATGCTTTCAGTAATGCATAAAAGACAAGTATTCACAATATGACTTCAAACACCGACGGTCAGTGGACACTGACGGAAAGAGAACACTGAAAGTAAAGTCATAGTGATGCCTGAGAAAGAACACCAACGAGCATTACTGATGAGCAAAATCACAAGCATAACCGATGGCCAAAAACATAGTGTAAACCGACGGAGAATCCTGAGGAGAACTGGAGCGTTGACCGAAGCTATCAAAGAGTTAAACACATAAATTAACTTGAGTTTATAAACAAAAAAATATCTAGCTGGCAGAGCTAAATATAGAGTTAATTGGTAGTTATCTTTGTTTTCATCGACAAGATAAAGCCAAAGATAAGTAATGGATTTTAAAAAAAAAATTCTAGTTGCCAAGAAGATCTTAGCGAGATAAAATAGGATTTTTGCTTTAAATCTAATTGGTGAGAATTGTTGATCATGTCAAGATCAAGAAAATCAAGAACCTAAAAACGGTGATATCATGTTTATAAAGAGACAACTCAATTCATTATGAATTGGTGTGGTGGGTGAATGAATAAAAAGATCAGGATGCTGAAGAGAACCTTCATACAGTCCTGATCAACAAGCTGAGGAAAGAGCTAAAGTTTTCTAGGGACACCGAGCAATAGAGCACAGCATCACCGAGTAGAATCAAAGTGGAGCAAAGGGATAAACTAAGATATATTGATCAAAATAGTTTTATGAGATTATAATAGATTTGAAAATATGCAAGTATAAGTTGTATATGTGAATAGATCGTACTGTTTCAATTTAACCATTGATTCAGAAAGTCTCTTAATCGAGCGTGATTTAAAGATCCTTTCTATATTGAGATACATCCCAAGGAGTATCAAAAAGTTTGATCATGAAGATAGCATGAGATGCCAAATACCTATTAATAGGCCAAGTGAGTGTTTGATCAAGGAAGGTAGCATAGAGATGCCCGATATCAAGTTACAGACTAAACTTTTAAATCCTCCTATAAGGTCACACCTAACAGTGTGTTTGCAACCTTTAAAAGGGTTGGCTCTTCACCAAGCTCACTTTAGAAGATTCAAAATTTTGAGTTACCGATCCCAAGTGGTTTTTCCCTTAACAGGGTTTCCACGTTAAAATCCATGTGTCAATGTGTTTATGAGTCATTACTTTAGTGTTTTGCATTACACTTAACTTAATTGGATTGATCGATATACTCTAGATAATTTATTGTCTTTCGGTAAATTAATAGACTGCTATTCGGTAAACATACAGTACAAGGTTTTACAAAGTATTCTGAGCAGTAGTAATTTGATCAAAGTATTTGGAGGCATTCATCTTATAAGACTGGAGATAACTAGAGGCTTAATATTGTGGTACTAAGTTTTTGGGTTGATTATTGGAATGTTTTTTAGGCCACTGATTCACCCCCCCTCTCAGTTATTACTAACAAGAGCCTCTAAGTCTTTATTTTGCCACCCTTACCTTATGTGCTTCTGTGACTTCATCACATTCCAATTGGTTCTCCATACTCTCTATCCATTTCATGACTAGATCTTCTTCCATCCTTTGACTAAAAAGTGGCATACCTTCAAGACCCTTCCCACTCATGGCTTTCAAGTCTTTCAAGAAGGGCTCTTCTTTCAACACAGGGTCAGGTTCTGGATTTTGATCCTCTTCTGCAACCTCTTTTCCCTTAGCTTCTTTTTCTTCAAATTTATCATTGAATTCGTCAGTCCTTGTTTGCACTTCACTCAACGCTTTCTCTAGTTGGGATATTCTTTCCCTTAATAGCCTATAACCTACCTCCTATTCATTGACCTTCTTGGCCAATTCCACATTAGTAATGATGACTGAAGACCCACTGGACTCATAATTTGACATACACTATGTAATCCCAAGTCTTTTGGTGCTCTGATGCCAATCTGATACGGAAGTTAGATGATCCAATCACAAGCTCATGCTCCTAGTATTTCAATATATTTTAGGGTGCTTTCTCTACACACCTAATGACCTATAAGATCTCTGCAATATTATTGATCCCCTGGTCCCTTTAACCAACCCAACTATCAATAAATAATTATCAAAACCAAGATCTCACTTGGTGCCTACTAGCTTTCAACTCTCTAGCCCTTCAACTCATCTAAAGGACTTCCACCCCCATTCTTGGTAAGTACTCTTGTAGAGGTGAGGATGTGTTTCCTGAAATTTCAATTTGATCACTTAGAGGTGTTAGGAGTCCCTCTTGATTCAACTTGATAGTCGATTTTCACAAATTGCTTCAAAAAAAACCTAATGGCTAGTAGCCCTATTAGGCCTCCTATTCTGAGAAAACAAGGATTTTATCCACTTCTTTCCAAAGTAACCCTGCAAATTTTCTTGGGTTCTTAGGCTCATTTTCCAACCTATCAAATATTTTTAGGGTCTTAGGGTTCCAACCCTCCGTACAATACCCTAACCAAAATGTGTGGTTTTATAAGGGTTTTAGGACTTTACTAGCTTCTTGGATAGTCTGCAAGCTTTAGAATCCAATATTGATTGGTACACCCTTCTCCTCTTTACCAATTCTCTGTAAGCCTCCCAAATTCAACTCTCAATATCTTATTGAGTCATTAGTGCACACCTCTACAAGTTATGCATTCTGCAACAATGTCTTCCCTAGTCGGGCTCACCATTGGCTCACCTAGGGCAAGACATTAAAAAGGCTTACTCCACATTTTATGACCCAAGATCCTATACATTGAATTTACATGGAGTCTACTCACTATCCCCAAGAGGCCATACTAATTTAATGATTGGATAGTGAACTAGGTCTCCATCTTTACAAACTACCTGTTTGAAACCAGTGATAGTTAAAAACAAAACTAATTATAGTAAACTAAAGAAATAACTTCAAAATACCAAATAAATGGAACACACAACAATAAAAACAACCACCCTAATTGATGCATGAGCTACAGTGTAGAATTCAATCCATTCTTGATCTACTGTTGCCAAATAACTAACTTTTTGCACACAAAACAACACTTCTTTCTATTCTCAAAAATCCAAATCTGTACAATAGGTATCCCCCCTTGGAATTAGGTCATCATAAGTCTTAAATAGGTCAACCATGCCTTTTTTTTCTTCTTAGGGAACTTCTCCACCATTTTTTCAAAATTGGACAATGTTGTCCAAGCAACTTTTAAAAGTTGCAAAAGTTGCAAAATGCAACTTTTACATCTTTTTGCATCTTTTTACAACTTCATTGGAATGAGGTCCAACACTCAACTAACCTCATCCTAGACTCCAAAATTTGTTGAAACATGGTTCTAAACTACTCCAAGCCCTAATGACATCATGATGACATCATCATCCCTACTTAAGCAATCAAGAGGCTTTCCAACTTTTTAGCCCCTAATTGCAACTTTCTAAGGGCTTAAGACTTAACTAGACCTTAATCCCTATTGTACTCACAACTATGGTCAACATGAACTTATGTAAAACAAAACACAATGCCTCGGATTAATTTACACAACAAAAAGCATAGGATTGATTTACCAACCCATGGGTGCTCCTGCACCATTCTACTTCTCTCCCACATCTCTCTTCCCCTTCTTTCTTTCTCTTCCCCCTCTCTCATTCCTCTTCTCTATTTCCCCCTCTAACTACCCTATCCCTTTCTCCCCCATCTCCATCCCTCTCTCCCTCTCCATTTTTCCCTCTTCCTCCCCCCTCTTTTTCTCTCTCTGACTCTCCCCCTCTTTCAAGTAATGTTAACAATGCATGTTTAAATTCCCCTCAGGTTGATACATGTGGATTGTGTAGATTGTCAGACAATTGCATGATTAAAAACATGTATACTTTCTTAACAATGAAATTTTGGAGTCAAAATTTCATCAATGACCTGATAGCCTCTCAAATGCATACACGTCTTGTTGTCTAATTTTGCACACAATTACTTAGTTGCGAACATGTCATGTTATAAAATACTATATGGATCCCCCTATTGTGTGTTCCACTCTATATCTATGGATATGTGTCTATTTTGAGTTGGAAATACAAACAATAATGGAAGATATATGTGACACCATAATTCAATTATTATGATAAACATAGGTAACTATCAAATCTTTATATTATCGAATGTTCCTTCAACCAATAGAAGTTTCAAAACATGTATCTTCAAAGTTAAAGAATAACTAATCTTAGCACAATATTATATGCCCACAAGAAATATTCTAATTACAATGTTTGATCACCTTAATTCAACTAGGTCATATTTATATGTAATTCAATCCAAGGAGCAAAAATGCATTCAATATCTATCATGGGGTAAGAAGAGAATGTTAGGGAAATATTTCAAGATGAAGCATGTCCTATTCTTGGAATAGATCTCAAAGAAAAAAATTATGTTTTTTCAAGCATCCTATACAAACATATTACCACTTTCGTAATACCTCCTAGACTCCTAGTGATATAATGATTAGATACATTTAATTTAAATAGGGTTTGTTAGGTTTTGGTCGCTAATTTGTTGAGTTATGACTAGGATAGTTATTTATTATAATTTTGGGTTCATGAATTGTAAAGCTATTATTATTTGTTTCACAAGTTCTAAGTATACAATTTTATTTTGCATAAATCTACACTTAAATTTATGCACTCTTTCACAAATATGCAAATAAATGGTTTGGTGTGAACAAGATGGTTTGGTGGCTGTTTCCAGCTCTTTCCTCCATCTCCAGCCATGTCTCTTGTGCAAGAATTCAAATACTGAAAAAAAAAATACCCAAACTCACAAGGATTGAGGGCCAATTAGCTCTGATACCATGTAAAGAATATAGAATCAATCTATAATCTGAAAACTCTAATCTAAATGCTATGTAATCACTAGTAAATAACTAAAATCTCAAAGACAGGGTAGAGTAAAACATAGTATATAAACAAATATTAAAACTATGTCTATCGATCACTGGGAATGCACAATGGAATATATCAAATGGAGACAATAAAATACAAAGAGAAACTAGAGATAAGCAAGCTTCTTCTTGCTTCTATTAAACTGAAAATAACTTCTACAATAAACAAAATAAACTTGCAGCTATGTGGGGCTACATACAATTTTCCTAGAGCTTCTTAGAGCTCTTACAGGATTATCTGAAGCAATCACTGCTCAACAAAATAATCAATTACAACTATTGTTACAATAAACTTCTCTAATAAAACAGAGCACTAGAAAAAAAAATCTTGTGTTTATGCATACAAAAGACAACTTGATTTAATACATATGGAAGAATAAAAACATTCTTTCCTTTATAGAGTATTTGCTTTCCAAAGAAAGAATTAGATTTCAAAAATCTGATTTGAACTTATCTCTCAAAGTCCACACAAAATTATTCTATGAGAAATAAAATAGAGGAGATTTATTGAGAAGTCAAAGAAAGAGGCTCAAGGAAATCAGATTTGATTCTAAAAATCCAACAATATAGTGTCTGTAAAATAGGATTTCTTTCAAATTATGCCGACTTATGTAACTCAGATTTACTTTACTCATATTAAAATAAAATCTACAAACATTCGTCACTCCTTATATCCTCTTACCCTTCCTAGACATGTCATTGTGTAGAGTCATTGCAATCTCTGGATAGGCATTTAAATGTTCCATGTCATTATCAAATCCAACCTCACCACTATCACATGCCAAGATTTATATTATTCTCTTTAAACATGCATTGTTAACATTAGTTGAAAGAGGGCGAGAGTAAGAGAGAAAAAAGGAGGGGGAGAGAGAGAAAAAAAGAGGGGGAGGCGGAGAGGGTAGTTAGAGGGGAAAAGAGAGAAGAGGAATGAGAGATGAGAAAGAGAAAGAAATAGGGGGAAGGGAGATGTGGGAGATAAGGAGAAGAGGGAGTGAGGGTGAAAGAGAGAATGGAAAGACTTATTGGGCTATTATGTTCATAGTTTGTTCTTTTATCTTCCATTTGAAAATATATATATATTATAATTATATGAACATAATTATTATAATAATGATATATATAAATCTAATTATTATGAATATTAATATTTGTATCGTCTTAAAATGGAAGCACTTCCATGCTAAGACAATCTAGCCCTCCTTAGAGGGTGTTTTGGGCCATCACCATGTTGTCCTCTTATTTCTGCCCCTTCTACATCTTCTATGCATGTTTAGGACCTTGATTGGGCCTCTCTGGGCACTTTTTATCCCACCCTACACATTTTCCAGGGGTCCTAACCCCCTAGGTCAAGGTTGACCTTGGCCCTGACCTAGGTTAGGGTTGAACTCGACCTTGACCCAGGTCCCCCTTTTCAATTGGAAAGTTTGTCGGTTGTCAGGGGACACTCAAAAGTTCATTTTCCCGCTTCCAGGTTGATTGTTTCAGGTTCTGAAGTAACGAATCTTAAATTATATTTAATATAGGTCCACTCCTAGGGGTATAGGTCTAATTGGAATTTAATTATCCTATGTAGGCCTCTCTAGAAGATTGTGCCCTAGACGTGTATGTAAGGAAGCTTTTCTCCTCTCATTTTCTCCAAGTGAACAAGACTAAGAAATTCAAGCATCCATTATTCTACATGTTTTCAACCTTTCAAGTGTTCAATCAATGTTTCCAAGTCTTCCTCTTAAGAATTCAAGTTCTCCATTGAATATCAAGGATTCAAGCATTCAATCCTTTGAAGGGATTTGGTTCAAGCATTCAAGATCCAGCATTCAAACCCTAGATCTATCCATCATAGTGGTGTGATCTTCCTCCAATAGCCTTTGTACATCCTCAAGATTTATTTATTCTTCTTTCAAGGTGGATCCCAAGCATAAAATCATAGAGGTTTATGGTTTCTAATAATGAGTCCAAGCTTTCATATTAACATACTTGTTTACATTCGAAATACAATTGCATATCTATTTGAGTATCATAGCTTCATTGTTAGATCTACTTCTACTACTTGCTAGCATTCTCTATTTCAATTATTTATTTCAAGGTTAATTCCTAAATTGGGGTTTGACTAAGGCAAACCCTTCCCCCCAACAAAAAAAAACCATTTTTCTTGTAGGTACAAGTACAGGACAACGAATTATAAAGCAGATTCAGATACCCTTTTCGGCCAACTTTCAGGATCCACGAACAGAATTTCCATTGGAGTAGTGCAGGTCGAGGTCAAAATTTTGGGTAACAATTGCACCCCCACATTTGGGTCAAGGTTGACCTGACTCAGAAAAGAAAAAGATTTATGGGTTTTGTCTGTTTCCGTGTTTTTGTTCCAGATCCGATTGTAGAATTTCCAGAAACTCAACATAGACATCAGTAAAAAAAAAATTCCAGATCTTCTATATTCCAAGGTAAATGTTTCATTTTAATTAAGGTTTAAAGCAATTTAGATCTATTGTTTCAATTTATAATTAAGAAATTAGAACCCCTTTTCCCTCCTTATCCATAATCAATTGATTCCTTTTTGCATTGACTGTCTCTTTTCGATTAATCAATTGGAATCTC
>MU223519.1:3942917-3955586 GCA_018584345.1 Thuja plicata | reverse complement strand
AGTGCTTTTAAATTAAATTAATTCCACCCCCTTTAGCTAATACACATCAAAAGGAATTGAATAATTATTTAATTATTTGAATGGATTATCCTCAAAAGAATTCTATAATTCCATGTGAAAAGCCACCAACGTGGCAATAATTCATTTCTTTAATTAAATAATTCCTCATTTTGTCTCACCTTCCTCCATGGAGATGAAGAGTTAGTCATTTCTTTCCAAGAAACTCTTCATCCTCTTTCCAAGTTCTTCTATATTATGGACTTCCTTTTCTTCATTTGGGAGGAGTGATTTGAGAGTATCTAAACTATAGCAAAATCTTGTCTCAATTCTTTCATGTTTTCAATCATTTGTTGCATAATTAGTATGATTTCATTTAGATTAATAGAATTTTGCATCTTAAATTAGTTTGCTTATGTATCAAATATCTTAATTCTATCATTTCTTTCAAGCTTCTTAGATTAAAATATGCATTTCCATTCTTAGATTGTAATTGCATCTCATATAGAATAAATAGTATTTTAGTTTTTATAATACTTTAAAATCCTCCATTTTAGCAATGGTCATGGTTGTTGGCTCTCGTTCTAAGAGTAATTTAAAAACCCCAACTAAATAGGAGGCAACAGGTTGATTCAATCAAATTTGTGGAATGGACAATTCATGTTCATTTTCGCAATTCGATGATTGAGCAATGACTATGTTGTGTTTGTGCCTGATTTAGAGGTCACATTCAGACACGCACATTTTGGTGCCCACCGTGGGGTAGAAAATTGATTTTTGACCTCACTCTCAAAAGCTTTTCTGATAAAATTTTGTACTCTGCCATACGGCCATACTTTTCTGTGTACGGATTCTCGCGCGAGAATTTTGAGCAGGCCACGCGAAGTTTTGCACTTCCTCACGCGAAGCCTTGCAATTCCTCACATGAAGTCTTATACTTCCTCGCACGAGACTCGGGGTTAGTTTTTTTTAAAATTTCATTGTTTTGCAAGTACTATTTCTAATTTTTTATGATCATTCTAACATGCTGCTATTTTTTTTATCTTTCTAATTTTTCTGACAGCATAACAGTGGGCTACAGGTTGCTTGACAAAGATATAAACTTGCTAATGGTTTTCTTGCAGGACGGTTGTCCAAGATTATTAAAAAAAAAAAAAAAACATTGTGCTTGTTTATCGCTTTCTTCACATAGTATAAATAGGGCCTTGTTAAAATTTCTTAGGAATCTTGATAGCAAAATAGGGGAATAGGCTCTTCATTACATGGAAGTGATTCCCGTGGATGAATCTGAGACCCAGACATTGCTAGCATGATAGAGCCCTAGGGAAGCAAGGAAAGTTAACAAACCTTTAGCACGTTCACTTGTTAGGGGATTATGCTCTTCTCTCTTTGAGAGAATCAGAAACCCAAAGGCTTGTGAATTGGTTGGAGGAGAGTTATCTCAGTGAGGAATATCTCTTGCGTATTTTAGTAAGGTGAAGAGGTAGAGAAGTATGCTCTTCTCTCTTTGAGAGAATCATAAAATCTTACCCTCAAATCCAAGCCAAGTTTTGTGTCACCTTTAGAGGGCTTGTCAGAATTTAAACCTCTGGGATCGACCCAAGTGAGTACACACCTATCACCGGTGATTCCACCTCACTATAATAAAGTCTTCTTTGTTGAGTCCAAAGACTCCAAATCCATGGTAACTTCTTTCTCATGATTCTACCTATCATCTTGAGAAATCCTTGCTTGTTGTACTGAGCGGCACTGCTCCTAGCCCTACTTGCGGGGGTGTGTGACTTGCAAGTGTTGGTGTGGCCGCGAGGTCCCAGCCCTGTATCAGGGGCATCAAAGGTTATTGTGAATGGAATCCCACTAAAAAACTTTCTTAGTTAGATTCCTACCTGGATCACCTCTGAAAGAAGACATAATCTGTGCGCAGGGAGGGGGAAGAATCTCTCCCCTAGATTCTCAACATAAGTATGCACCTGGATGCTTGAGGTGGTATATGACACTGGCCCCTTCTTTATGGGTAACCTTCAGATAATATATTTTTGAGTCCTTTGAAACACCAAAAACACAGGCGCTCCCTCAGGGGTGACACTGTTGTGTGAGGTTCACGCATACGCATAAGACAGTGAGGCATGCATTTTGTCTTCTCTACCATTTTTTTGTAGGGATAACTAAGTGTTTGTTTCAAGTCTTAAACTATCCAATCATGATTAAACAAAGAATCCCATGATTCTTCCAAGTTTCCTTGTCCTTGGTAGAACTATTTGTGACTACTTCTTGTGTCACTATTGTTTGATCAAAACTTTGTGCTTGTTGACGATTGCTTGTCACATTCAAACTGAGATTGCTAATTTGAACTATCATAAAACTGCCCTAAATCTGGAAATTCTATTAGAGAACAGTCCTGACTGTGTCTTGAAATCTGATTTTTGTCTCAAAAATTGAGTTGATCTATCGAAACCTAGATTTTTCTTGTGTGAGATTTTAGAAACTGAGCACTTCCTCGCACGAGATTTCATTTTCTTGTGCACAGTTACGAGTTTCCTCGTGTGAAACAACACTTTCTCGCATGAATCTGTCCTCTGGTGTCCTAAAACAACAAGTTATTTCCCATTGACTGATGAGTTTTTCATCTGATCTGAATTTTTCCTGAGATATGATTGCCTGTTTCCCTGTTGTCTGCAGTCTGAAACTAATTGTCTTGAGTTGCAAACTGACCAATTCTTGCTCAAACTCATTTTGTCTCTTTATTCTCTATCATACCTTTCTGTGCTTTTGCACCTTGCGATGCGATAGTCACATCTCGGCTATTCTGGCCATACTATCGACAATTTGTGTCGGGTGCATTTAACATCTTGGTTGTTCTAGCCTATTATCTCCTTTTCATTATTTCTAGAGATAGAGTTATGAGTTCGATCCTAAGTTCTCTCTCGCTTCATCTTTGTCTATGCCTGTTACAACTAGAAGCGACAACATATTTCTCATTCATGGTTTTGGAATAGGTAGAGGTAAGCCTCGTAATAAAGGAAAAGTTTATTCTAAACCTGTTATTCAATCTGATAGTCAAGAGGGATCCTCACGTTCCTCCTCCCCATGCAGTATAGATCCCAGTCCAAATTAGAAACCAATGTTCCAACTATGCTATAATCCCTTGTTTTAAGATCAACAGAATCCATTTCTTTCAAATCAACAAAGCTTCAGAAATTCACCTGTTTGGGTTGACCCTATTGACGATCCTCACTATCTTAGTGATCCATTTGAACGTATCAATCCTTTTGATCTTATCAACCCCTTTGACTTGCCAAAAGTTACATTGACCACAAATTCTCAGCTCAATACTCATAGTCACACTGAAGTTGTACATGCGGCACAATCCCACATCAACGACATGGAAACTCTTTTTGATTACCTACAAGGTCAATACAGCGGGGTCCATGACCAATCTCAAAATGATCAGGGTCAACAAGAGGAGCAGCATCACCATCGCCCTCCTCCACATGACCAGGGTCAAGATCAGAGTCAAAGCATTTATGAGATCCTCGGTAATGATGATGAGCCAATAACTCAAAATGACATAGATGCTGCAAAATCTAATAAGGCTCTCATCAAGATGACGTAAATTCTCCTTGCAGAAGATAAAGAGAAATGTTTTCTAGATTTGGCAAACCAAGGACTTAAGCTACCCCCAAACTTCCAAGTGGAAACACTTGTGGCTAAATAAGAAGAGACTAAGACTGCCAAATTGCAAAAGATGATTCAAGATATGCAAAACCAAATTAGCCAACTTATAAACGACAAGGACAAACCCACACAACAATTCATGATGGAGAGCATCTGTCCTTATCCTTTTGATAGGAGTCTTCATATGCCACCTTTTCCCAAAGGTGTGGAACTCCCTAAGTGTGATAAATATCTGGGTACCACTGATCCTCAGGATCATCTCATAGAATTTGGGGCCCTATCTATGGAGTTCATTCATGATCAAACCTATTTGATGCATCTCTTTCCCCAAAGTTTGGGTGGATCTTCTATGGAGTAGTTTTCTCGACTACCCACCGGCATCAAGACTTTTGATGAGATTGCAAATCTCTTTATATAGCATTATTCTCACAACATATAGCATCTCGTCAACATCAGGGACCTTTGTAATCTCAAGCAAAGACAAGGGGAGCCATTCCTGAAATTTCTCCAAAGATGGAGACAACTTTGCACCAAGTATCCTCGTAAAATACCCGAATCTGAAAAACTTGATATCTTCTTGGAAAATCTCACTCCTGATTTTGGGTATCAAGTACAGCTCCAAGGTCCCCTTAACTTTGACAGAATGATTAAGCAAGCTATGAGGATAGAGGCATTTATGGTTAAGAAAGGTGAATTGACTTTGTACAAAGACAAAAAACAAGGTTCCTCCTCTTCCAACAAAGATAAAGGGAAGTTTGTCAACAAGAATAGGGATGTTGTGAATGATGGAGTGGTTGACAATGTGACCCCGGCTCCTTCAAAACTATTTTTCAATCTTACTTCTAGTATACAAGCGATCAAAATTGCTGAAAGGCTCTAACAAATACTCAACCGCCTTCTAGATTCTCTAGAAACAAACCTTGGGCCCCTCGACCCAAGCGTGAATTTAATTCCTTAGGAGAAGCGCTTGATGTATTTTTCTAGACTTTGGTGAAAAATAATATTCTCACTCCTTTGGACAAGCGTCTATATGATCCGCAACCATGACCCCATTGGTGGAACAACAATGCATACTGTGACTATCACCAGAACAAGGGTCATAAGACTTCTACTTGTCTTCAGTTGCGCCATAAGGTCCAAGATCTGATTGATAATGGGGTTATTGTCATGGAAAATCATAATAAGAATTTGGATCACCAGGCATTTAAAGATCCATTTCCTTGTCATGAGAAAGGCGAGTCTTCCAATACTAAGAACAACAATGCCAAGGTTAACTACGCGCATACCACTTATGAGAATGTCATTAACATGATTGAACCTGTTGAAGTGGAGTATTGTGATGTGATTACTACCAAGGGGAGCAGGGATACTCCTAAGCCTAAGACCCCATTTGTCTTGAGAGGCCCTGGGTCTCGCTCGTTTGAATCTAAAACATCTCAGATTGTGCAAACATCATTACCAGATCCCGCACTAAGATTACTCTCAAGGGTCCTGACCCTCCTACCACTACATCTGCACTAAAACAACCCATGGATAAAGTTGTTTTTGGTCCTGCCAACAAGACCACAAAAGTGGTCCCCACACCTCCCACTACTAGTTATAGCATTCTTGACCAGCTGCAAAGAACAAACGCTCAAATAACCATCTTTGAGCTGTTGAAGATCTCGCCTGCTCACAAGCACATTCTGGATAAAGCCCTTGCAAAGGCTAACATCCCCAAAGACATCAATCTTGATCAGTTTCAATCTATGGTGGGTCACTTGACTTCACCGCACTATTTTTCCTTCTCAAAAGAAGATGACCACTCGATTAGTCACCCGCATAATGCTCCTTTGCATATAGAGGTCATGATTGGAAAAAAACTAGTCCGCCGCGTCCTTATTGATAATGGTGTTGGCCTCAATATTTGCTTTGCTTACTTTCTCGCTCAGCTAGGTTATGATGAATATCACATAGATTCCCGCAAGAGAATTACTATTAAGGCCTATGATGAAGAAGAAATAAAGTCTAAAGGTTTAGTTGTGCTACCCATTCGGGTTGGACCGATTGAAAGAGATGTCATATGTTAGGTGTTGAACCTTCCTCTTGCTTATAACATCCTATTAGGAAGATCGTGGATCCATGAAATGCAATCAGTTCCTTCTACGTATCATTAGTGCACCAAGTTTCCTTTCCACGGTGCAGAAGTGACAGTTCTTGCTAATATGGGCTCTTCTTTTAATGCGCTCACACAGTCAGCTAATAGTCTTGTTCCTACTAATAGAGAATACACAAAATTCTATGATGCCAAGCTTAGAAACATGGAACAGACTTTGAAAATCAAAGACATAGGCATGGGGGGTATCAAATAGAACCTGTGCTATCATTAGTAGCTCTACCTATGTCTTCTTGTTCTTACGGGAGATCTTCTAAGAATAATAAATCTTCTACTGCTCCTCCTAAAATAGTTTATGATGGTGTCTTTGTATGAGCTTCAACACCACTAGAAGATGAAGATGAGGAAAGAGCTATTAAAGTTTGGCTTTACAAAGGAAAGGACATATCTGAACAGACTGCCCCAACTCGTGAACTAGATCCCAATAGTGAAGGTCTGAAAAATATGAAAAGCTTTGGATACAAAGGGAGTGGCCCAATAGGGGTGAATGGTAATAGGTTAGTTGAACCTATTAAAGCTACAGGTCAAAAGACAAAACACACAACTGGTTTAGGCTTAAAGAAGATCCTATTCCATCTAGGGATTAACAAACTTGTGCCAAAACTGGATCCTCCACCATAACCTGAAGGCACAGCTATAGTTGACACCACAGAGGATAGCTCCGACGATGATTGATTTCCTTATCCCATTCCTCTAGACCTGACATTATTCTTTGCTGAGCTAGATAATTTTGTACCGCATGTCAGTACAGTCGAGACTGATAGCGATTCTGATAAAACCACTCCATTTGATGCATTAACCTACGAACAGTAGAAAGTGTTATTAAGACCCTGATTTCTAGGGTGAACGGTACATACCGCCAGAGTTTCAAGAGCAGTTGGCACAAGAATAGGTTGGTTTCACAAGAACCCCCAAACCTTCATGGTGCAAACATCCCAGTCAAAGTTCGGATATAGATTCCCATGAATATGAGTTTGATAGTTTTTCGGAAGGATCCTATGAAAATCTTCTCGACATAGGTGATGAGTCTAGTGAAAGGTCTAATGAGTCAGATTCCATAAATGTTAACGTATCTTCTACTATGGTCGCTAGGATTCAAAGGGATTCGAATACACCTTTGGATGAGATCGCTCTAGGTCTCAGCTTACTAGTCAGCGCTTTCGATGATTATACTGTGAATGCACTTGAACCCGTCACTTCTCTCTCACTCCAACATCCCAAGCTAATAGACTGGAATTCCCCTTCCTCATCTAATGAAGTCCTCACATTCCAGAATGACTATGCTCTAGCCTGTTATCTTCACGTTGTTGAACCTATAACGTCCTCCACTAGTGAAGAAAGTGTCAACACGACCGAGGTTGATATCAAGTATCTTAGTCATAAAATCAAAAGAAGAAAAAATAGGCGCTCTGATGGTGAAAACCACTTTGTGGCAGTATCAGAGCCAAAACAAAAGTAAAAATAATAGACGTATCTGAAGGTGAAAACCTCTCCAAGGCGCCTGAGGATGAGATACTTGATACACTTCTGAGTCATTTCCAGGAATGCTCATTGGTGCTAATTGAGCCAACTCAGCCGGTAAATTTAGGTACAGAAGAAAATCCACACATTATTCATGTGGCTCAATCCTTGTCTGCAGAAGAACTCAAGGAATTCACAGATTTCTTCAAGGAGAAAAAGATAAACTTTGCATGGACATACTTTGACATGCCTGGTGTAGATCCTGATCTTTTCATGCATCACTTGTCAATAGCTCCTAGAGTAAAACCAGTCAAGCAAAAACTTATAAAATGCATCCACATGTGGCTTTACTTGTCAAAGTGGAACGAGAAACTCCTAAAAGCTGGGTTCATCAGAGCAATTGACTATGCAAAATGGATCTCCAACATAGTTCCAGTGTCGAAGCATGACAAATCTATCAGATTCTGCACAGACTTTAGGGACTTAAACAAGGCATGTCCAAAGGATGATTTCCCACTACCCAACATTGATATGATTGTGGACATGACAGCAGGATACAAAATGTACTCCCTAATGGACAATTTCTCTAGCTACAACCAAATAAAAGTTGTGCCAGAAGATCAAGAAAAGATTGCTTTCACTTGTGCATGGGGCACTTTCTATTGGAATGTTATGCCTTTTGGTCTTAAGAATGCTAGAGCCACGTATCAGAGAGCAATCACTACCATATTTCATGATATGATGCACAAGACAATGGAGGATTATGTTGATGAAACCCTTGCTAAAAGTATGGACAGGAAAGCACATCTTACTGATCTAGGCCTATACTGGATTGTATGGAAAAGTTTAGACTGTGTCTTAATCCTAAGAAATGTGCATTTGGAGTAACTTTGGGAAAATTGCTTGGTTATATCATCTCCGCGAAAGGAATCGAGGTGGATCCTGCAAAGGTGCAAGCTATCATGGAAATGCCTCCACCTCGCAATATCATACAAATTAGAGGTCTTCAAGGTTGACTTCAGTCTATCCGGCGCTTCATCTCACAGCTAGCTAACAAATCACAACCATTTACCAAGACTCTGCATAAAGGTGTGACCTATGAATGGAATAAAGAATGTGATCAAGGTTTTCAACAAATCAAACAATATCTGGCCAATCCACCTATATTAATGCCTCCTATTCATGGGAAGCCATTAATCTTATACATCTCAGCTACAGAAACATCTATGGGTGCTCTATTGGATCAAGAAGATCAAAACAATAAAGAAAGAGAAATCTATTACATCAGCAGAACATTGGTCTCCTATGAAATGAATTATTCTGTCATTGAGAAAGCTTGCTTAGCGGTGGTGTTCACTTCCCAAAAGTTACGACACTACATGCGTGCTCACACTACAAGGATCATTGCAAAAATTGATCCATTAAAGTACTTACTCAACAAAGCTTCCCTTACGGGTAGATTAGCTAAGTGGGTCATGATACTCAGTGAATTTGACATTGAGTATGTGGAGAGAAAAGCTATCAAAGGGCAAGCAATTGCAGATATGTTGGCTGAGGAACCTATTACAGACCATCAACCATTAAGGATCAAGTTCCCAGATGATTCCATCATGCTTCTCACACATCATTCATAGACCATGTTCTTTGATGGATCATTCACCCAGCAGGGGTCAGGCGCCAAAATCTTGTTCATTACACCTCAACGGTATTCATTACCAAAGGCTTACAAAATGATGTTTCCTTACACAAATAACACTGCTGAGTATGAAGCCTTGATTAATGGATTAAAGATCGATATTGAATGGTTTTTCGATGAGCTAAAGGTCTTTGGAGATTCACAGTTGGTTATTAATCAGGTGAATGACATCTATCAAACAAAAGATGAAAAACTGGTGCCTTATAAAAATATGGTTGATCTTAAGAAATACTTTGCACATGTTACTTTCCAACAAATTCCAAGGGCAGATAATAAAGCAGTCGATGCCATGGCTACTCTAGCTTCCATGTTACAAATGCCATAAAATGACTTAAGACATGAATTCCTAGTGGAGACGTTATGCTACCCTTCTTATAATTCCCCTGAATCCCAGATGATCTATTCAGTCATCATACATGACTCATCCTGCTACCACCATATTTACTCCTACCTTCATGACCAAATTATTCTTGACACTTACACTCTAAATGAGAAACATCACTTAATCCCCAGTGCTTCATGGTTTGTCATCGTAGAAAATGACTTATATAGACAAGGTCTAGACGGTACCCTCCTTAGGTGTTTAGAACTTGATGAGTCCAAATGTGCATTAGTAGAGGTGCATGAAGGTGTCTGTGGGTGTCACTCAAATGTTCTGACACTAGCTCGCAAACTTATTAGAGCTGGTTACTATTGGCCAGATATGGAGAAAGAAGCTATGCAATTTGCTAAATCTTGCAAACAATGCCAGCTTCATGGAAATCTGATCCACGCTCCTGCCAAGGAGCTCATTCCTTTTGTCAGCTTTTGGCCATTTCAGCAATGGGCCTTTGACTTAGTGGGTCAGATACATCCATCTTCTTCAAGGGGACATAAATACATCATTACTACTACAGAATATTTTACCAAGTGGGTTGAGGCAGTGCCTCTCATCATAGCTGATGGCAAGTCTATGGCTATGTTTATACTGAACTACATCATCTACATATATGGTGTACCCTCATCAATAATCACTAACAATGGGGGGTACTTCAAGAACAAGGATCTAATAGATTTATGCACTAAGTTCAGAATCATCCAGCACTGGTCCTCTATCTATTATCCCCAGGGTAATGGACACGTGGAAGCTTCAAATAAGACTATTCTCAAAATCTTACATCGCACAGTACACAAATTTGGACGAGACTGACATCTCCAGATTAATCCAGCTTTATGGGATTACCACACTAGTATACGGACACCAACAGGGGCCACACCATTCGCTCTAGTTTATGGTGTAGATGCAGTACTTCCTATTGAGGTTGAGATTCCTACTTTGCAAGTCTCTCTAAAGGGCCTCATTACTGATGATGATATCAGAATATCTCAGCTTCAAGAGCTTGAATTACTAGATGAACGTCGAAAAGTGGTGTTTGATCATCTCCAAGCATATCAGAAGAGAGTATCTAAAAACTACAACAAGAAGGTCAGACCAAGGGAATTCCAAATGGGTGATCTTGTCCTGAGAGAAAACCCCAAGAATCAACAGCAACGGGTCCAAAAAGGAAAATTTGAATCAAACTGGCTTGGTCCATATGTTATCACTGCAGTATTTGGGTCTGGCACTTATTAGCTCTCTACCACAGAGGGGGAACAGCTCAAAGAGCCTATCAACGCTCTTCATCTGAAGAATTTCTACAATTGAGATGTCTTCTGAATGCTCATGTACATACTCTATTCTAAGAAAATCTTAAAAATTGCAAAATGTCCTGAAAAAATGATCATCTTAGTGAAAACCTAGCAAACAGGCGCTTTGATGTATCTATTATCTTGGTGAAAACCTGGTAAACAGGCGCCTTGATAATATCAAAAAATGAAAAAATACAAAAAAATCAAAAAAAGAAAAAGTACAAAAAATTGGGAAAAAGGAGAAATACAAAAAAAAAAGAGAAAAATGTGTCATTGATGAAAACCTGGTAAATAGGCGTCATGGTAGCAAAAATAGAATTTTTGCCAAGATGGTGAAACTTGGTAAACAAGCGCCTCTTGTTCTGCAATGCTCTATCTATCGTGACATCCCTTGGCTTTCTTGCAATTTTCTCTCGTGCTTTAGTTTTCTTTCCTTCTTTAATTTGCTCACTCATGCATTTTCTCTCAGTCATCTTCGATATTTTGCTTGACTTCACATGGATTGAAACTGGTCACACTTGGGGGCATCTTCCTGGTCTAGGGGGTATTGTCCTATCTTTTGGAGTCTCTCTCCTCTGTGCATCAATCACCAGTGGTTCTCACCGAGTCTACCTGCTAATGTCTATATCTCACGTTGATCTTTATACTTGAGAATCTTTCTTGCATCAATCACCAGTGGTTCTCACTGCGTCTGCCTACTATCATTGTACTACTAAGATTTCTCACATCAACTCTCTATCTACATAATTGACATCAATCCGTTCAATTCTTGGGGGCATGGCTCCCCACTTTGATCGCATCTTCGGTTTACACTCGAGTCAGTAATCTTGTCAGTTCTAAAGGACAACTATCTACTGACACAAACTGGTGTTTCTCAACACCCCAATCAAATAGTGTTTTTCAACACTCTCTTTGGACACATCTATGTTTTTTAACACACATCGGATATCGCAATGTAAACATCTCTCGATAGCAATCAAACACAATGCACTCACAAGCACAATGGTGTTTTTCAACACCCCAAACATAGGAACATTTGTAAACTTTGAAATGTGCTGAGCTGTGATTGAATCTTTCTCTGAATGTTGTCTATTCTCATGAATTTCATTTGTATTTTCTTTGTCTACTGCTTGTGGGTATAGTTTCAATGATCCGACAGTGTCAAATAAACAGGGTGTATGTGATAAGAGCTCCTGCATTAAGGTGAGAAAGCCTCACATCTCTTGAGCTTGTTTATTTGTATGCCAAGGGGAGGTTGGAACTATCTCCTTGACTATTATTGCTCTATTTTTTTACTTTTGTACTCTTACTGTATCAAAATGGAAACAATGTTCAGGTCATCTTGTCTTTTGTGCCCTGGTGCTTATGTTCGTTTCCTACATTTTATCCGATGAAATTCATATCCACATCCTCATGGTCTCAGTGGCACTAGTAAGGATTTTATTGACTAAGATGTTCCAAAATACTCAATGATGATAATTATGCAATGAGTCCAACAACCAAGTCCTAGGGTTGCATTTAGCTTAGGCTTGCATTCGCATTTTAAGCTTGCATAGCGATAGTTTTGATGGTCTCTTCATTGTCTTCTCATTTTTTGAAGGTCCTCATCTTTTGTCCTAGATTCCTCTCGACTGCACAAGTGTTCGGTACTCGCTCTCGATCTTCATTCATATTCTTTTGGTTAGTACTTATCGTATATTGCAATATCCTACATGAGATGATTAGTACCATTGCATTTCCATACATTCATTTGCATTTACATATCCATAAACATGTACATCCATTATAAGCATAAATCAAATCATACATGGCATTTATCCATCTAACATCTATTATTGCATTACATTCATTCATACATCAATAAAGCATGTGCATAAACATTTTCATATTCATCCATGACATACATTTCTAATCTATACATCTAAATCATATAGGAAACATCTCACAAGACATACAAATTTAAAGCAACATATAAACAAGTATAATGATGCCAAAATTGAGCTCATATATATATATA
>MU223519.1:3900755-3938903 GCA_018584345.1 Thuja plicata | reverse complement strand
ATCAAAAGGAATTGAATAATTATTTAATTATTTGAATGGATTATCCTCAAAAGAATTCTATAATTCCATGTGAAAAGCCACCCATGTGGCAATAATTCATTTCTTTAATTAAATAATTCCTCATTTTTTCTCACCTTCCTCCATGGAGATGAAGAGTCAGCCATTTCTTTCCAAGCAACTCTTCATCCTCCTTCTAGGTTCTATATTATGGACTTCCTTTTCTTCATTTGGGAGGAGCGATTTGAGAGTATCTAAACTATAGCAAAATCTTGTCTCAATTCTTTCATGTTTTCAATCATTTGTTGCATAATTAGTATGATTTCATTTAGATTAATAGCATTTTGCATCTTAAATTAGTTTTATTATGTATCAAATAGCTTAATTCTATCATTTCTTTCAAGCTTCTTAGATTAAAATATGCATTTCCATTCTTAGATTGTCATTGCATCTCATATAGAATAAATAGTATTTTAGTTTTTATAATGCTTTAAAATCCTCCATTTTAGCAATGGTCATGGTTGTTGGATCTCATTCTGAGAGATTGAAAAACCCCAACTAAATAGGAGGCAACAAGTCAATTTAATCAAATTTGTGGAATGGGCAATTCATGTTCATTTTCGCAATTCGATGATTGAGCAACGACTATGTTGTGTTTGTGCCTGATTTAGAGGTCACATTCAAACACACACAGCGGGGTCCTTGTATTCCCTTGGCATAATTTCTCCTATACACCCACAAATTATCATGAATAAAATTAGGTAACAATGTGAGGGTGCAGGGTAATTAAAACCTTTGCTAAAGATTGGCCCCACATACGTGCAAAACATAAGGAAAATAATAAGTGACACGTGCGGGAAAGTGGGGTGATCACTTAAAGAAGGGTCGAGCGGGGATAACATGACTTGATAGATATTAGCCTTTAGGTAAGACGACGTGTTAGCAACTAATGTCAGAAAAGATGACAATTTTTTCCATGTATGATAGGGTTTATCCCATGATGAAGATGTCTTAGGCCAGTTATATATGTTTCTATGTGTTATGAACCACACATACACATCATGTTGTCTAATTTTATGTGTAGCGAATGTGTTGTCAATATGTCATGTTATGAACCATTGTGTGGTTTTGTTGACAACACATCGTGTTATGAACCATTGTGTTAACTATAATAACAAATCCAAGAAAAGAAAACTAATTCATTTGAATGCTTACAATTCAAACATGTGTGAGGTAGTGAGAATTCATCGTGTTATCCCACCTCATGGTTTTCCCCCACTTCCCCACAAGTATCTTGAGTTTTATTTTCTTATGAATGTGGGTATTCAGGGCCAACATTTAATGGAGGGAGGTTCACACCCCGCAGCCTCACGGTGGTGTGAGGTAAAATGAAATGTGCAATGTGGGTGTGTGGGGTACTAGGCACAAGGATATAAAGGATATTTTCCCATATCCCTGTAGGGAATCAATATTCTTGGTGGTTCTTCTTGTGAGTGTGTAGGGTAGCCCCAACATGTCTTGTTTGCCGCACTAACATTTTCTTTTTCCAGAAGCCTGATTTGACTAGTATCCTTTCATAGTGTATTCTTGTCATTATGATAGGAAGCCTAGTTTTAAGATTGGGTTTTAATTTGATTTATGGTTAGGTTTATTGTTATGTAATACCCACCCATAGTTTTCTTTTAGTTTATCATGCCAAACTCTTTTAGGCCACTTCTTATGTGTGGGTGTGTTTTAAGATAGGTTTGATGATACTATGATGTATGACAGTACTTTTGATGATGTTATATTATGATCCGTTGATTTATGTCATGTTGATTAGTTAGATGATGGTGATTATTTTTATATGTTGATGTAATGAATATCTATGTTTCACTGGCCCACTGACCTCTATGTATGCATTTACATGGATTATGTGAGTGTTTTTTATTTTTGTTTGATGTGCATGTATGGTGAGGGAAAAATTCATAGTTACTTTCTTGCGAGATCCACACGATGTTTTGATCCCTACCATTGCATGTTAAATATATGTATGCACATGCTCGGCTTTATGATGACATATTTGCAGGTACCAGACATCGTCTTCCCTAAATTGGCAGGAGTGAGTGTGCCCTTATATATGTATCAATGGTGAAAGAGAGGAGATAGCATTCAAGCCTAAATCCTTACCCTAAACCTTCATTTGTCCTATGAGTGGACAAGTATTTAATTGACTACCCTATCTGAATTCGTCAACGTGACGTGAATTTGTGAACCATATCTGGGTATATTGTGATTGTTGCATTTTGATTGGTTGGATTTGGTATGCATGTGTTCATATAGGTTATGTTGCATTTTGGTCATGTTGTTGCTAAAAGGATTTATTAAGGTTAAATAATTAAACCTTTAAGAATGCTAAAATATTAATAAATGATTCTTTAACTATTAAGTATTAATTAAATGCCTATGTTATTAAATGATTTAGTTAAAATGTCTAAATATAGCAATTGAGGATTTAATTAATATTAAATCAAAATTAGAATTTAAATGCACGCAATTAAAAATAAAATGGTATTTAAGTTCAAGTTGCATATTTTGAATATGTTATATATATTAAGTTAATTAAAATAAGAATTATGCAATATAAATGCACTTCATTTAAATAAATTAAATTGTGGTTTTAATTATAAATTTTGCTTAAGTGACTTAAGTGGAGATGATATTTAATTAAAATATTTATTTTAATTATTTTAAATTGAGTTTTAATTTAATTTTAGGGTTATACTTTTCATACCCTAGCTTTTATTATAGATCTGAGTGGTTAGTTTAGGGGATTCAATCAGGCTTTGGAGGAAATTTCTAGTAATTTTGGGGATAAAAGAATTTCTTTCAAAGCTTTGGATTTTTGGTTTTGGATTTGGTCTTCATATTTCTTCGAATTCAATTCTTCGATTTGAGGTAGGCTTTGATTCTTTGAGTTTTCTTTATTTAATTTGTTCTTCTATCTATTCATGTCTTCTTCGTGTCCGGTCGAATTTGGTATGACTATTGATTGTTGAATTCAAATTAGGGTTTTTGGTAGATCTGGGTTTTGAAGGAAATTTGATAAAGATTATTTGAATAAGATAAATTTTCATGTTTTCCCCAATTAGGGTTTCTTTTGAATTTGGCATTTTTGTTCCTTGTTGAGAAATGTATGTATGTATGTATGTATCTGATTGCATGGTTTAAAACCTATATAGTCATATGCATGTATTATTAATGCAGATTTGCATCTCAAGAATAGAGAGGAAATTTATGCCTCATTATTTTTATAAATTCTTGCATGTTTTTAAAAAATATAAATGAGATAAAATTCATATTCTTTTATTTGAGAACACACACACACACACACACACACACACACATATACATATACATATACATATACATATATATACATACATATAGTAATAAAAAATATATATTAAAAAAGAAAATTTTGTTTTATCTAATTGTAGACCCGTGGTGATTGTCACTGCAAGCAACTGCAGTGGGAACAACCACAACCCTGCGGAAAAGTACCACCACAAGCTGCTATGGTGGGAACCACCGCAGCCTTGCAGTGAAGTACCATCATAGGTTGTTGCGGTGGTACTCGCGCCCACCCCCCTTTTGCATACTTTTTTAATGTTTTATTTTTTGTAATTAAATATTATTAAATTAATATATATTAATTTATATATATATATTTGATCGGTAATAGGATGAAGCCTTAAAATTTTTATTATTGTTAATAAAAAGATACACATCCATTCAAAGGGCACCGGTAGGAAAGAGTGGAGGAAAGAAAACCTCCAGTCTTGCCCAAGTTCAGAACATACTAGATTTGTGTGAAATATAGTATAGTACATTTGTTAAATTTGATCAAACTTAAGAGGACCCATTGGAGAGAAGCTTGAAGAAATCTTGATTCTTGTTTATGTCCACCAGCTGCCCCTCGTATATAGTCCACAAAAACAAGCATAAATTGCACACAAATCTTGTTTTTACCAAGATCGGTGTTAGATACTCATATGAGGAGATTAAGTAATAAATACGAAGTAATAATCTAATCATTAAGAGGAGGAGTAGTGAAAACCAAATCACACTACCTTATTCACCATCACTTGTTTACGCAACATTAGTAATTAAGACCATACATATACTCATATTCATGAATTTTCCATTGGTACTCACTATCCACGTATGAAAATGAATATCAAAATAAATATGGTATTTCCTATCAATACATATTATAAAATAAATAAATCTCCAAATTCTCTAAAATATAATCAGTCTTGTATTTAAGTATGGAGTGTTGATCCCAATCTGAAAATTGCTTATCAGATAATGATAGGAGATGTAGAATTTTTGTATTCTGAAAACTTTAAATTTGTGACAGTTAAAAGCTCATATTAACAGAGTAGGGGCATTTGAATCAAAGAAAATTTGAATAGGATTCTTATAGTTTTACCAATAGATAACAAATGGAAACAATATAATTATACCATAACTCTAAAAACTATAGCCATGATGTGATCCAGAATACAATCTTCATTTGTATCATTAATATATTTCTTGATAGTAATTTGAGAGTAAGAACTATTATAGATTTCTTGATATAAACGACTAAAAAATCTACATGTTGACCTGTCAATGTTAGTTTCCAACTTGCTTATGTCAAGGGCATTTAATTGATAGAGGACTATTATGCCATGACAACTTCATGAAGACTAGGATAAGAGATAGAATTAATATATATCAGAGGTTGCTAATCGGTGGATTTATTTAAATAAGTATATAAAATGTGTATGTTTATATTCATATTATAAACAAATGAAATCCTTTATGTATTTTTAGTCAGATTAAAGGTGCTTAATAAAGATTATGATTTTTAACGGTTTCTGAGGTGGTTATGCCAGACCAAAATTGAGGAGATATTAAATTATGTGAATGTAGTTCCTAAGTCTGTGCAATTCTCATCCCTTTCTTTTTCATTGATCTCAACTAATTCTTCTTCTAATCAATTCTATACAGTCGTTCATGTTTTCCTCAAGAATTTTGTTACTCACCTTATCCACCTTGCTAGGTGACATTCAGAAGGTATTGATATTTTGTCTCTTGTAATTGTAGATATGTAGGTGTTGTGAATGGGGAATTTGTCATGGGTTTAGAGTTCCCTTCTATGGTAGGGTCTATGAAGATTTTCTTTTCAGAAATGTAGGAGGTATTATTTGGATACAAACTTGAAGAAGGTGGGAGAATAGTTGCACCTTCCTCTTGATTTTCCCCTGTTGAGGGTGTTGAAACATTGTTTTGCATTTAAATATTACCATTATCATTTTCCATAGTTTCTTCCATAATGAATTCTCCTTCCTCTAAATCAGGGGGAATATTTAAGGTCTCATTTGAATGATTACCACTTTCAGACCTTGTATTAATTATTTCTGCAACCTCCTTTGGGGGAACCAATCTATTAACTTGTATGTTTTCCATTTGGTTCTCATTTTGAGGGAAAATCGAAACTCCTGGTAGAGAAGGGGGTCTTTTCAGGGTCTCTTCATCTCTTATATCCTCTTGACTATCCTCAATAATGAAGCCCCCCATGTTCTGGTTGAAAGTAATCTTGACTGTTGATGGTGGATTTGGGATTAAAGGACTCATTTTTTGTCCTTGATTTTTGGCTTAATGTTGAAATCCCCATAATATTCAAAATTCACTCTAGGGTTTTTGAAAATAATTTTGTTTTTAACTTTTCCTTAGTATAATTTTGGCCTTAAAATGTAAACAGAATTATTTGTTATTAATTTAATTGGTTTGAGTTCTCTCACAAAGCTGTAATCTATCAATATTTTGATATTATCTGAATCTGGCAAGTTTTCCTCTAGACCTACAAGACCCCCTAACATGTTGCCTATTTTTTTCAAATATTTTTGTGAAGCAATTCTATGTGAAAATGTGGAATGTTAATCCATCTATATACCATTGAAAATTTAAGCTTGGAAGGCTCAAAGTTTGGAGACCAATTGAAAAATTTAAAAGAAAATCCTTTACATAAAACAATTGGTTCTTTCACTAGTTTCTCTTTTTTCTTTGCAATCCATTAAAAAAAATTGGTATTGAGTTTAATTATACTTACCTGATCATTATAGGTTTGTTTCAGCCATTTGAAGAAACTGAAATTAGAGAAGCCATGTCCACCCCATATGGAAAAAACCCCACGTTCTTTGCAATAGTCTCATATACATTTTGAGTAGTCATCGCTTATGATCATTGTGTCAAAATCCTCCTTGGAGTTAGGGAATTTCTCATTTATGTATTCTCTAACTAGAGAATCCTAAGGGGTTTCTTTATTTTGAAAAAAAATACTAGAGGAATCGAGGGATTTCTATGGCATTCATTCGAGTCCCTTAAATTAGGGTATCTCGTTAACGGTCCTTGGTTATTTTCATTGCTTTTGAATCCTATCTTGAGATTCTTAACCGACTCAGGTCTCCTTGATCTCAGATCCAAGGTCAGATTGCAGACCCTAACCTCTGTGAGTATCTCCTATCTAGGGTTCCCTAATGGAACCCTATTTTCCCCTATGGCAAAAGGCTTGACATTTGAGACTGGTTTTAACCATATCTTTTCAATTTTCTTTGGCCAAGCCCTTTTTTGCGTTGATAACAGATTGCAATACATCCTTCCTTTCCATTATCTATATTTTTTTTCTCATGAGGTTCTGATGGTTCCTTTCCCTGCTTCAGAAGAATATTTGTATTGAATCTTCCCAGCAGAGGTTTGTTGGCTTCGTTCTAGGGATAGCCCTTTCCATTTCTACCCAGGTTTATTTCAAGTGCTAGGGCTTCAAACTTATTAAAGTATTTAATCCCTTTGAAATTTCCAAATTTAAGGTTTTGGCCTTCAAAATATTGTTGTCACCTATAAGTGTATGTATTTTTTATAACGGTGGATTTGTTCGCATGTTTCATTGTTTGCATCATTGTTCATAATAATCCTAAATTTGTGACATCTACATGAATTACTTGATATCATAGCGTTCAATGAGGAATTCTCCTTCTCCTTCTCCTTCTTCTTCAATTGTCAATTAGGTAATATGGTAATTTCTAATTGGGAACAAACAAAATAATTGACATTGTATCCTCTAGTGCAACCCTTATTGGATACAGATGATCAAGCATGGGTTGATAGTGATTAAAATGAATCATTTCCAATTCTGACAATTGAACAAATATTTGATATGGGGGAATGTTATGAAAATGATATTCTTGTCAATTTTCTCCAAAATAGATATGCATCTAATGAAATTTTGGAAAGTATGGCTCTTTCTTCAGATTTTGGTAATTTTCCAATGGTGGGTACTTCACAATCAGTTCAACACTTTATTGCATTACAATAGTTTCTACCTCATGATTTTTTGTACAATTCATTTGTGTCCTTTGAAAATTATAATAGTACATGATCTACTTTACAAGTCTTGGTTACTAATTCACCTGCACAATTAGAGGCTATGGAATTTTTTCTTTGATGTACACTTAATATTAATCCACAACTAAGCACTAAAAAAATTCAAGATCTTGTTGACATTCTTATAACTCATAAAGATGCATTTGATTGGCAGTACCAAGATATGTTTGACATTCACCCTAATACATTCACACACCACATTTACATCGAAGAGGGTAGTCATCTTTTTCGGCAACCACAAAGGTGACTTAACACTACCTTGCATGAAATAGTTAAAGAGGAGTTGCAAAAATTATTAAATATAGGATTCATATATCTGATGTTTGATAGTTAATGGGTCTCTCCTCTCGTTGTGGTTCCTAAGAAAAATGGTAAGTGGATAATTTGAGTTGATTATAGAGAACTTAATAAAGCTACTAAAAAGGATCATTTTCCCTTACCGTTTATTGATCACGTGTTGGACACTCTTGCAGGTAAAAAATTAATTTCTTTTCTGGATGGTTTTAGTGGCTACAATAAGATCCACATAGCACCTGAAGATCGGGACAAAACTACTTTTACTTGTCCTTAGGGTACTTTTCCCTTTAATGTGTTACATTTTGGATTAGGTAATGCTCCTGCCACTTTTCAAAGGAAAGTTCTAAGTATTTTTGTAGATCTAGTACATGATTTTGTTGAGATGTATATGGACAATTTCACTGTCTATGGTGACACTTATGATGAGGCTAAAGAAAGTTTAGAAAAAGTACTTAAATGATGTATTGAAACCAATTGTATTTAATCCATGAAAAGTGTCATATCCTCATGATACAAGGGATTATACTTGGTAATTATATTTCCTCTAAGGGTATTGTGGTAGACCCCAAAAAGATATAGATCATTAAGGACCTACCTACACCCACTAGTCAAAAAGATGTGTGAATGTTTCTAGGTCATGTAGGATTTACCGTAGGTTCATCCAGAACATTAGTAAAGTTGCCTCGCCTCTCTTTTCCTTGTTAGAAAAGGATGTTTCTTTGTCTTGGACACCAAAATGTCAAGAAGCCTTTGAATCCCTTAAGACCAAACTTGTAACTACACCTGTACTCAAAGGACCAAACTAGGAAATAACTTTTCATATCCATACCGATGCTACAAATATTTCTATGGGAGTTGTGCTTGGGCAGAAAGATGATAACATTTTCTACTCCATCTACTATATCAACACAAAATTCACTGGAGTGGAGGTAAACTATATAGAAAGTGAAAAGGAATATCTAGTTGTTTTTTATGAAATCAATAAATTTCATCAATATATCACTTGGTTTGAAGTGTTTGTTTATACTAACCATTCTAAAATTCAATTTTTTTATGAATAAACCTATTGTAAATGCTAGATTAATTAGATGGTTTCTTTTACTTCAATAATTTGACATTACTATACTTGATAAGCCTAGTCGTAAGAATGTGGTTGCAGCCTTTGTGTCTAGGTTATAATAACAGGATGAGCCAGTACTAGTTGATGATTTTTTCCCTAATGAGCATCTATTTTTCCATTTTTGTGAAGAGCATGACACGGTTTTCCAAAATAGAAAAATATCTTCTCACGTGTTGATTTCCACCATATTTATCTCCTAGGGAATGTCAAAAGGTGGTTATAAGAATTAATGGTCAATATGCACGGATTGATCAATTTCTCTTTCGCAAAGGGATTGATAATGTCATGTGTCAATGTTTTCCTGAAGATGATGTCTTCAACATACTTTGTGCATGTCATATTGAACCCTGCAAAGGACATTTTGTTTCCTAGAGAATTATTACCAAGATTATTATTTTTGGATACTACTATCCTACAAATCATAAGTATTATGAGTGTCATGTTCATCATTGTGATAAATGTCAATGTATGGGTCATCCCACGCACTTTGATGAGATGTCTTTGCACCCTCAACTATCTATTGAGCCCTTTGAGAAGTGAGGTCTTAATTTTTTTTACCTGATTAACCCACCCTCGAGGAACAAATAATGTATCCTTATCTATACATATTATGTCTCTAAGTGGGTTGAAGTTGATTCTTTGAAGCATGCAAGGGATACCAAGGTATATGACTTCCTCTATTCTAATATTTTTACAATATTTGGTGTTCCACATGAGATTATCATAAAATAAGGCCCTTATTTCACATTAGAGCTTGTTTATCAATTAGTACGAGAGTATGAAAACCAACATCGCAAATCCTTGCTATATCATCCCTAGGCCAATGGGAAGGTTGAAGTAACCAATAGAGAGATTGAGAATATCCTTACCAAGACAATTTCTCTTCATAAGTGTGATTGGGACATGTGACTCTCTAAAGTTGTTTGGGCCTATCATACTATAAGATAAGAAATAGATGAAATGTTACCAATGTGTAAGATATAAAATGTATTATATTAAAAAGGATGTTAGTAATAATTAAGAGGGAGGTGAATTAGTGGCCTCAAAAATCAATCTTTTAAATCAACCCTTTAAACTTATAACCACAAATTATATCTCAAGTTATTATGTCCCTGCAAGATGCATGCCATGAAATACTAATATCAATTTACTACTTGTCGGATTGCTCTGTTAAACCTTCTTTTGTATCTTCACCGATAAGCAGTCATCTATTTACTGAAATACAGTAAATATGCAAAGTATACTGATAAATCCAGAATCAAATATGTAAGATAAAAAATAGTAAAGAAATGAATCATACACACATAACACGTGGATTTTAACATGGAAACCTTGTTAAGAGAAAAACCATTGGGACCGGTACCCCAAATTTTCACTCTTCCGAAGTGAGCCCTATTAAGAGCCAACCCTGTTAAAGGTTACAAACACATTGTTAAGTGTGACCTTGTTAGAGGATTTTACACATATAGGTTGTCACTTAGTATCAGGCATCTATTGCTACCATCCTTGAATCAGCCTCTTTCTTGGACTGTGAATAGGTATCGGGAAATTCCAATGCTACTTTCGAGAATCAACCTTTTTGGCACTCCTTGAGATGTACCTCAATATATAGAAGATTGTTAAGTCATGCTCGGTTAAGAGACTTGATGCTTCAATGGTTAAACTAAAACACTATGACATGTTCATATTGCAACTTGAATTGCATATTTTCATATATATTTAAGTACATTACCTCTCTGATCAATGTATCAATTCAATCCTTTGTACTCCATACTTTCTGCTCTGTGATGTTGTGCTCACTATTCGTCAGTGTCTGCACAATTCCTTAGCTCTTCCTTCAGCTTGATTGATCAGCATTGCATGAATTTGTTCTTCATCAATTTCTCTTCAGCATCCTCTTTCTATTCACTCCCCTTAATCCCCTACGAAAATGAATTAAGCTTGTCTCTTATATAGACATAATATTCATTGTTTCTTGGTTCTTGATTCTTGGCATGATAAACAATCCAGCCAGTTAGATTTAAAGCATAAATCCTAATTTGTCTCATAGATATCTTCTTACCAACTATACAAATCAACTTTAAATTAATCACTTATCTTTGGTTGAATAAAACAAAGTAGACAACCAGTTAAGTCTTTATTTAGCTCTGCCAGCTAGATATTTTGTCATTTTTTGAACTCTCTGTTCTGTCGGTCACCACCGTAGTTAGTCTTCGGTGACAATTGATTGATCTGTCGGTGAGACTCCAGTTAGCTTTGTGATCTGTCCATCGAGCAGCACTAAAATTCTGTCTGTCGAGTTACTCTATGTCTTGCTCATCGGTAATGTTGTTCATTTCCTCATCGGGTATCATTGTGACTTTGTTCTTTTACTTTTTCCGTCAGGTGCACTCCTTCGGTGTATACAATCACTTAGTGAATACTTGACTTGTATGCATTACTGATTAACATAGCCTTGATTCATGAGTTCTTTGAAGTCTTTGGCATTATGTACATGACCATATAGATTATATCAAGTTGACATCAATGAAAATATAATACATTAACTGATTTAATTCCTTGCATTGTCATCAACTTAACATCTTCAAACATTCAATCAGTTACATGTCATCAATCTCTCCCTTTGGAATTGATGGCAACATACTATATTATCACACTATACTATTTCTAATACAATATGAAATACAACATTTTGAAATTCATCAAACTACCAATCTTTTGTTTTGATAACCGATAAAAATGTCTGACCATCAATAAGCTCTATTTTTCGCTTAAATTTGATTCTTACAGCTCTCTATATTTCTTCTTCTGATGTGTTATGTTCTCTCCTTGTGTCAATTTCTCTCCCTTGACTTTTCTTCTCTTTTGATGCCTATTTCTCTTGTCAGCAACTCTCCCTTTGTCTAATATTTCCATACAATCTCTCTCCCTAAGGATATAATCTCTCCCTGTTGGAGTAATGTGATAATGGCTAATCTCTCTCCCTTTCCAAAAGGATGTGATATGATAATGGATAATCTCTCTCCCTTTCCATAAGGATGTGATAATATGGATAATCTCTCTCCCTTTGACAGCAATGCCAAACAAATATCTGATATTAATGTCAAGCAATATTTTCTCTCCATCCATAATATATTCCTTGAATTTCCCTTATCCATCAGTAATACAACAATATGCTCTGGTGCTCATTGATGATATTTACTTGTCTGTATATAGATGTAGCTTTGAATTTCATCTTTTTTCTTGCATCAACTTGAATGATATTCTGATAATATGTAGGCTAATGCAGCCTTCTAGTCAACTTACTGACCAGTAGACAAGGGTCTAACCCCTAGTCTCTTTCTCAAGTATTCAAATGCATCCTTGGGCAGTGGCTTGGTGAAGATATTGGCCAATTTTTCCTTTGATTGCACATACTCAAGTATCACTTCCTTAGCCTAAACTTGTTCTCTTAAATAATGATACTTGATGGCAATATGCTTTGTTTTAGCATGCATGACTGGATTCATGGAAATGTTTATTGCATTGGTATTATGACAATAGATAATTATTGGTTCTAAAATTTTCATATGCATACCTTCCAGTAATTGTTTTATCCATGCAATATTTGAGCAGTTTACAGCAACAACAACATACTCTTCCTCTGAAGTAGATTGTGAGATGCATCCTTTTTTCTTACTAATCCATGTGACAAGTCTGTAACCCATAAATAATGCTCCTCCATTTGTGCTCTTTTGGTCATCAATATTTCCAGCCCAATCAGTGTCAGTAAAGACCTGAAGTTCAAATTTTCCTTCTCTTCTATACCATAAGACATACTCCTAGGTATTCTTCAGATATCTTAGGATTCTTTTCACAGTAGTCATATGTGATTCCTTGGGGTTAGCAGAAAATATAGCAACAATTCCTACTACATGTGCAATATCTGGTCTAGTGTGTACAACATACATGAGTTTTCCTATCATTTATCTATACAAAGTTTGATTTACCTCTGATGTCTTGTCCTCCTTTGTCAACTTACATCTAGTGGCCATTGGTGTTCCAACTGGTTTGGAATCTTCCATCTTGAATATTTTTAGTACTTCTTTGATGTACTTAGATTGTGTAATGAAAATACCTTCATCTTGTTGCATGATTTGCAAACCAAGAAAGAACTTGATCTCTCCAAACATAGACATCTCAAACTATTTTCTCATCTCATTTGCAAATGATTTGCATATCATATCATTGCCTCCAAATATGATGTCATCAACAAATATCTCAGCAATCAAAATGTTAGCATCAGTATCTTCTTTTAAATAAAGATTATTGTTTTCACTAGTCCTTACAAATCCAATACTTACAAGATAGGAATGAAGTCATTCATACTAGGCTCTAGGAGCTTTTTTCAATACATACAAAGTTTTATGAAGTCTACATACCATGTTTCTCTTGTCTGGATCTACAAACCCTTCTGGTTACTCAATGTATACCTCTTCTTCAAGTATTCCATTTAGAAATGTTGACTTGACATCCATGTGGTATACCTTGAATCCTTTGAATCAAGCATAAGAAAGTAGTATTATTACACCTTCTAGTCTAGCAATGGGTGCAAAGGTATCTCCATAGTCAATACCTTCCTCTTGTGCATACCCCTTGCATACTACTCTTTCTTTGTTTCTTGTGACTTCTCCATTCTCATTCAGCTTATTCCTTAATATCCATTTAGTACCGATGACATTCTTGTCATCTATTCTCTATCTACTCAATTTCCTCATTCACAACACTTATCCATTCTTCATTATCAAGTGCGGCATTGACATATTTTGGCTCAAACTCACAAATTAAACAACTTGTGTTTAGAGACTTACTTCTTGTTCTTGTACCATCTTTCTTGTCTCCTATGATCTGGTCCTATGGATGATTCCTTCTGACATATCTAGCAAGTATAGGTTCAGCTCTTTGTCTATCAGCTTGATCATCATTTTGTTCTTCATTTTTTTCTTCATTACTTTGCACATTATTTTGATCATTATTCTAATTGTTGGTATTAGCAGCATGATTATCGGTTACAACATTTTTTTGCTCTGGAATTAAGCACTGTTGCTCGGGTAGAGTGTTGGGTTCCTCATTATAAGTAAACCTATTGTAGTCCTCTGGTTCTTTAGTGCTTTCCTTTTCATTCTTCTCTTCAAATTCATCTATCTTTACATTTTCACTTTCAACAATTTTGGTAGAGGCTTTGTTTAGACATTTATAAGTCTTTCTCTTGGCAGAATACCCTAGAAATATTTCTTCACCACTCTTGGAGTCAATTTTTCCATTTCTATCATCTTTTAAGATATAAAATTGACTGCCAAAAATTTTGAAATAACTTGCATTGGGTGTGTATCCATACCATAGCTCATAAGGTGTCTTTTTGGTGTCTTTCTTCAATTTTACTCTGTTCAATGTATAAATAGCAGTACTAACAGCTTCCCTCCAGAAGATTTGGGTGATGAATTTTTCTATCATTAGTGTCCTTGCACAATCAACTATGGATTTGTTCCTTCTTTCAGCAATTCTATTTTTTTGTGGTGTTCTTTGTGCAAAGACCTATCTTTTGATTCCATGCTCATTACAAAAGTTAGTGAATTCATCTAAAGTAAATTCCCCTCATCTATCTGATCTTAAGCATTTTAACTCCTTACCACTTTCCTTTTCAACCATTGCTTTGTACCATTTAAACATCTTAAATGCTTCTTATTTATCTTTTAGAAACATGACTGTCATCATTCTAGAGTAATCATCAACATAGAGAATAAAATATATATCTCCTTAATAACTCTTTGTTCTCATTGGTCCACATAAATCAATATGGACTAGTTCTAGAATTGCATCAGATGTATATGTTTTACTTTTAAAACTAGACTTTCTCATTTTACCTTTTTGACAATTCTTACACATGATGTTTTCAGGCTTGGTCATCGTCGGTAAGCCTCTGACATTTCTCTTTTTTCTAATCTTTATCATGTTGTCAAAATTCACATGACACAATCTTTTGTGCCATAGCCATATGTCTTCGTTCATAGCAATCAAACAAGTGCTGTCAATATCATTCAGATAGAATAAGTTACCTTTTTTCTACTCACCGGTATACCAATCATATTTCCTAATTTATTGAAGATCATTGCCTTCTTATTTTCAAATGCTACTTTGTGACCTGAATTATTCAACTAAGAAACACTCAATAGATTATAATTCAATCCATTTACCCAATAAGCATTTTCACATTTTATCTGGTTATTCAACATTATTGTTCCTCTACCTTCAACTGGACAAGGTGTGTCATTACCCATTCTTACTAAACCACCTTTATAGTATTCAAAAGTCTCAAAAAATTTCTTTTCACCGGTCATATGGTGAGTGTAGCCACTATCTATGATCCAAAAATCATTTTTACTAACTTTAGATATAAGAGATGTTTCTACATACCTTTCTTCATCATCATCTGAATCATCTTTTACTGCTACAAACACCATCTCGATGTCTTCATCAGATTCGGTGTCAGTGTCATCATCTTTGCGTTTTGCTAGGAAGCTAGCCTTCTTTCCTTTTTCCTTATAGTCTCAGGTATCTCTTCTTTCTGATTGTCGGTAGCTTCTGTAATCACCTCTGTCAGACTTCTTTTCAAATGATCTGTCATTACTTCTATCATCTTTTCTTCTGTTAGTACATGTTGCAGCAAAGTTTCCAATCTCTTTGCAATTAAAACAAACAATTGGTAATTTACCTTTTTATTTACCTTTGCCTCTCTGCATTCTTCTAGACATAAGTGCTTCAATTTCATCAAGATCATCTTCTTCACTTCACTATCACTATCACTATCTTTTCTCATAGTGTTTTTATGACTTGATTTACTTACTCTCATAGAAGTTTTGAATGCAGACTCTATATTTGGTAAGATACTATTATCAAATTTATTCATCTCAAATGAAATCAGTCTTCCAATCAAACTGTCTAGAATAACATTGCTATTATCTATTGCTCTCATTTATTGAATGGCGGATACTCTAATAGCATAAGTAGGCAATAAGGTTCTTAGAATTTTACTTACCACTGTATCTTCTTCTAGTACACCTCTAACTCCTCGGATAGCATTGACTAACTCTTTGATTCTTGTGTTGTACTGAGTGATGTTTTCACCTTCTTTCATTTTGAGATCATCAAATTTTCCTCTAAGGCTTTCTGCTTTGGCTCTCAAAACATTTTTGTCACCACCATGTACAAGCTTCAATTTCTCTCACATCTACTTTGTAGTTTTGTAGTCTTTGACATCTTCAAATTCAACATCAGAGAGTGAGGAAGAAAGTTCTATCATCATGTCGTTGTGCTCATGCTTCTCTCTCATTTGTTCAACTTTTGGTGCTCTTGTGGGTAACACATATTCAGTTTCTGAGTATTGAGTAGCATCATTACCAATACCTGATAAGTGGAGTCTTATTCTTCTTTGCCATGAAGCAAAATTATCTTTGTTCAACTTCGCCACATTTCATCTGTTCATCTTGTGATCTTTAGCTTAGGTCTTGAAACCTTCCTTTCTAAGGACACAAGCTTTGATACCAATTGTTAGTAATAATTGAGAGGGGGGTGAATTAATGGCCTCAAAAAATCAATCTTTTAAATCAACTCTTTAAACTTATAACCATAAATTAAATCTCAAGTTATTATGTCCCTACAAGATGCATGCCATGAAATACTAATATCAATTTACTACTTGTCGGATTGCTCTGTTAAACCTTCTTCTGTATCTTCACCAATAAGCAGTCATCTATTTACCAAAATACAGTAAATATGCAGAGTATAACGATAAATCTAGAATCAAATATGTAAGATACAAAATAGTAAAGAAATGAATCATACACACATAACACTTGGATTTTAACATGGAAACCATTTTAAGGGAAAAATCACTGGGACCGTTACCCCAAATTTTCACTCTTTTGAAGTGAGCCCTGTCAAGAGCCAATCCTGTTAAAGGTTACAAACACATTGTTAAGTGCGACCTTGTTAGAGGATTTTAAACATACAGGTTGTCACTTAGTATCGGGCATCTATTACTACCATCCTGGAATCAACCTCTTTCTTAGACTATCAATAGGTATCAGGAAATTCCAATGCTACTTTCATGAATCAACCTTTTTGGCACTCCTTGAGATGTACCTCAATATATAGAAGACTGTTAAGTCCTGCTCGGTTAAGAGACTTGATGCTTCAATGGTTAAACTGAAACACTATGACCTGTTCATATTTTAACTTGAATTGCATATTTTCATATCTATTTAAGTACATTACCTCTCTGGTCAATGTATCAATTCAATCCTTTTTATCCATACTTTCTGCTTTGTGATGTTGTGTTCACTGTTCGTTGGTGTCTGCAGAATTCCTTAGCTCTTCCTTCAGCTTGATTGATCAGCACAGTATGAACTTGTTCTTCATCAGTTTCTCTATAGCATCCTCTTTCTATTCACTCCCCTTAATCCCCTACGAAAATTGAATAAATCTTGTCTCTTATATAGACATAATATTCATTGTTTCTTGGTTCTTGATTCTTGGCGTGATAAGCAATCCAACCAATTAGATTTAAAGCATAAATCTTGATTTGTCTCATAGTTATCTTCTTTCCAACTGTACAAATCAGCTATGAATCAATCACTTACCTTTGGTTTAATAAAACAAAGTAGACAACCAGTTAAGTCTTTATTTAGCTCAGCCAGCTAGATATTTTTTCATTTTTTGAACTCTATTCTTTCGGTCACCAATGTAGTTAGTCGTTGGTGATAACTGACTGATCCGTCAGTGAGACTCTAGTTAGCTTCGTCGGGCAACACTTAAATTTTGTCTGTTGGGTTTCTCTATGTCTTTCTCATTGGTAATGTTGTTCATTTCCTCGTCGGGTATCACTATGACTTTGTTTTTTTACTCTGTCCATCGGGTGCACTCTATTGGTGTATACAATCACTTAGTGAATACTTGACTTGTATGCATTACCGATTAGCATAGCCTTGATTCATGAGTTATTTGAAGTCTTTGGCATTATGTACATGACCATATAGATTATATCAAAATGACATCAATGACAATACAATACATTAACTGATTTAATGTCTTGCATGATCATCAACTTAACATCTTCGAACATTCAATCAGTTATATGTCATCAATCTCTCCCTTTGGCATTAATTGCAACATACTATATTATCACACTATACTATTTCTAATACAATATGAAATACAACAGTTTGAACTTCATCAAACTACCAATCTTTTGTTTTGATAACCGATAAAAATGTCTGACCATCGGTAAGCTCTATTTTTAGCTTAAATTTGATTCTTGCAGCTCTCTATATTTCTTCTTCTGATGTGTTGCATTCTCTCCCTGTGTCAATTTCTCTCCCTTGACTGTTCTTCTCTTTTGATGTCTATTTCTCTTGTCAGCAACTCTCTCTTTGTATAATCTTTCCATACAATCTCTCTCCCAAAGGATATAATCTCTCCTTGTTGGAGTAATGTGATAATTGATAATCTCTCTCCCTTCCCAAAAGGAATTGATATGATAATGGATATTCTCTCTCCCTTTCTAGAAGGATGTGATAATATGGATAATCTCTCTCCCTTTGACAACAATCCCAAACAAATATCTCACAAATATCTGATATTGATGTCAAGCAATATTTTCTCTCCATCCATAATATATTCCTTGAATTTCCCTTATCCATCAGCAATACAACAATATGCTCTTGTTCTCGTTGATGATTGGACCTATCTGTATATAGATGTAGCTTTGAATTTCATCTTTTTACTTGCATCAACTTGAATGATATTCTGATAATATGTAGGTTGATGCAGCATTCTAGTCAGCTTACTAATTAGTAGACAAGGGTTTGACCCCTAGTCTCTTTCTCAAGTATTCAAATGCATCCCATGGCAGTGGCTTGGTGAAGATATCGGCCAATTGTTCCTTTGATTGCACATACTCAAGTATCACTTCCTTAGCCTAAAATTGCTCTCTTAAATAATGATACTTGATGGCAATATGCTTTGTTTTAGCATGCATGACAGGATTCTTGGAAATGTTTATTGCACTGATATTATCACAATAGATAATTATTGGTTCTAAAATTTTCATATGCATACCTTCCAGTAACTGTTTTATCCATGCAATATTTGAGCAGTTTGCAACAGCAACATACTCTGCCTCTGCAGTAGATTGTGAGATTCATCCTTGTTTCTTGTTGATCCATGTGACAAGTTTGTCACCCATAAAAAAATGCTCCTCCATTTATTCTCTTTCAGTCATCAATATTTCCAGCCCAATCAATGTCGGTAAAGACCTGAAGTTCAAATTTTCCTTCTCTTCTATACCATAAGCCATACTCCTCAGTATTCTTCAGATATCTTAGGATTCTTTTCACAATAGTCATATGTGATTCCTTGGGGTTAGCAGAAAATCTAGCAAAAATTCCTACTACATGTGGAATATCTGGTCTAGTTTGTACAACATACATGAGTTTTCCAATCATTGATCTATACAAAGTCCGATTTACCTCTAATGTCTTGTCCTCCTTTGTCAACTTAAATCCAATGGCCATTGGTGTTCCAACTGGTTTGGAATCTTCCATCTTGAATATTTTTTAGTACTTCTTTGATGTACTTGGATTGTGTAATGAAAATACCTTCATCTTGTTGCATGATTTGCAGACCAAGAAAGAACTTAATCTCTCCAAACATAGACATCTCAAACTCTTTTATCATCTCATTTGCAAATGGTTTTCATATCATTGCCTCCAAATATGATGTCATCAACAAATATCTCAGCAATCAAAATGTTAGCATCAGTATCTTCTTTTAAATAAAGATTATTGTTTTCACTAGTCCTTACAAATCCAATACTTATAAGATAGGAATGAAGTCATTCATACCAGGCTCTAGGAGCTTGTTTCAATCCATACAAAGATTTATGAAGTCTACATACCATGTTTCTCTTGTCTGGATCTACAAACCCTTCTGGCTGCTCAATGTATACCTCTTCTTCAAGTATTCCATTCAGGAATGCTGACTTAACATCCATCTGGTATACCTTGAATCCTTTGAATTCAGCATAAGCAAGTAGTATTTTTACACCTTCTAGTCTATAAACGGGTGCAAATGTCTCTCCATAGTCAATACCTTCCTCTTGTGCATACCCCTTGCATACTACTCTTTCTTTGTTTCTTGTGACTTCTCCATTCTCATTCAGCTTAATCTTGAATATCCATTTAGTACCGATGACATTCTTGTCATCTGGTCTTGGTACAAGTGTCCATGTCTTATTTTTCTCTATCTGCTCAATTTCCTCATTCATAGCACTTATCCATTCTTCATTATCAAGTGCAGCATTGATAGATTTTGGCTCAAACTCACAAATTAAACAACTTGTGTTTAGAGACTTACATCATGTTCTTGTACCAGCTTTCTTGTCTCCTATGATCTAGTCCTGTCGATGATTCCTTCTGACATATCTTGCAAGTATAGGTTCATCTCTTTCTCTATCATCTTGATCATCATTTTGTTCTTTATTCTGTTCTTCATTACTTTTCACATTATTTTGATCAGTATTCTGATCATCGGTATTAGCAGCATGATTGTCGATTACAACATTTTGTTGCTATGGAATTAAGCATTGTTTCTCAGGTAGAGTGTTGGGTTCCTCATTGTAACTAAACCTATTGTAGTCCTCTGGTTCTTTAGTGCTTTCCTTTTCATTCTTCTCTTCAAATTCATCTATCTTTACATTTTCACTTTCAACAATTTTTTTATAGGCTTTGTTTAGACATTTATAATCATTTCTCTTGGTAGAATACCCTAGAAATATTCCTTCATCACTCTTGGAGTCAATTTTTCCATTTCTATCATCTTTTAAGATATAACATTGAATGCCAAAAATTGAAATAACTTACATTGGGTGTGTATCCATACCATAGCTCATAAGGTTTCTTTCTTCAATTGTACTATGTTCAATGTATAAACAACAGTAATAACATCTTCCCTCTAGAAGATTTGGGTGATGCCTTTTTCTATCATTAGTGTCCTTGCACAATCAACTATGGATCTATTCCTTCTTTTAACAATTCCATTTTTTGTGGTGTTCTTGGTGCAGAGACCTATCTTTTGATTCCATGCTCGTTACAAAAGTTAGTGAATTCATCTGAAGTAAATTCCCCTCCTCTATCTGATCTTAAGCATTTTAACTCCTTACCACTTTGCTTTTCAACCATTGATTTGTACCATTTAAACAACTTAAATGCTTCTGATTTATCTTTTAGAAACATGACTATCATCATTCTAGAGTAATCATCAACAAAGAGAATAAAATATCTATCTCCATAATAACTCTTTGTTCTCATTGGTCCACATAAATCGGTATGGACTAATTCTAGAATTGCATCAGATGTATGGGTTTTTCTTTTAAAACTAGACTTTGTCATTTTACATTTTTTACAATTCTTACACATGATGTTGTCAGGTTTGGTCATCGTCGGTAAGCCTCTGACATTCCTCTTTTTGCTAATCTTTATCATGTTGTCAAAATTCACATGACACAATCTTTTGTTCCACAACCATATGTCTTCATTTGTAGCGATCAAACAAGTGGTGTCAGTATCATTCAGATAGAATAAGTTACTTTTTTTCTTCTCACCGGTATACTAATCAAATTTCTTGATTTATTCAAGATCCTTGCCTTCTTATTTTCAAATGCTACTTTGTGACCTGAATTATTCAATTGAGAAACACTCAATAGATTATAATTCAATCCATTTACCCAATAAGCATTTTCACATTTTATCTAGTTATTCAACATTATTGTTCCTCTACCTTCAACTGGACAAGGTGTGTCATTACCCATTCTTACTGAACCACCTTTATTGTATTCAAAAGTCTCAAAAATTTTCTTGTCACCGGTCATATGGTGAGTACAGCCACTATCTATGATCCAAACATCATTTTTACTAACTTTAGATATGAGAGTTGTTTCTACATACCTTTCTTCATCATCATCTGAATCATCTTTTAATGCTACAAACACCATCATGATGTCTTCATCAGATTCGGTGTCAGTGTCATCATCTTTGCATTTTGCTAGGAAACTGGCCTTCTTTCCTTTGTCCTTATAGTCTCGGGTATCTCTTCTTTCTGATTTTCGGTAGCTTCTGTAATCACCTATGTCAAACTTCTTTTCAAATGATCTGTCATTACTTCTGTCATCTTTTCTTATGTTAGTACATCTTGCAGCAAAGTGTCCAATCTCTTTGCAATTAAAACAAACAAGTGGTAATTTACCTTTGCTTCTCTGCATTCTTCTAGCCATAAGTGCTTCAATTTCATCAAGATCATTTTCTTCACTTTCACTATCACTATCACTATCTTTTCTCATAGTGTTTTTATGACTTGATTTACTTATTCTCATAGAAGTTTTGAATGCAGACTCTATATTTGGTAAGACACTATTATCAAATTTATTCATCTCAAACGAAATCAATCTTCCAATCAAACTGTCTAGAATAACATTGCTATTTTCTACTGCTCTCATTTATTGAATGGAAGATACTCTAATAGCATAAGTAGGCAGTAAAGTTCTTAGAAGTTTACTTACCACTATATCTTCTTCTAGTACACCTCCAACTCCTCAGATAGCATTGACTACCTCTTTTATTCATGTGTTGTACTGAGTGATGTTTTCACCTTCTTTCATTTTGAGATCATCAAATTTTCTTCTAAGGCTTTCTCCTTTGGCTCTCAAAATATTTTTTTCACCACCATGTATAAGCTTCAATTTGTCCCACATCTGCTTTGCAATTTTGCAGTCTTTGACATCTTCAAATTCAACATCGGAGAGTGAGAAAGCAAGTTCTATAATCATGTTGTTGTGCTCCTGATTCTCTCTTATTTGTTCAACTGTGGTGCTCCAGTGGGTAACATATATTCAGTTTCTAAGTATTGAGTAACATCATTACCAATACCTGATAAGTGGAGTCTTATTCTTCTTTTCCATGAAGCAAAATTATCTTTTTTCAACTTGGGCACATCTCATCTATTCATCTTGTGATCTTTATCTTAGGTCTTGAAACCTTCATTTCTAAGAACAAAAGCTTTGATACCAATTGTTAGTAATAACTGAGAGGGGGGTGAATGAGTGGCCTCAAAAATCAATCTTTTAAATCAACCCTTTAAACTTATAACCACAAATTATATCTCAAGTTATTATGTCCCTACAAGATGCATGCCATGAAATACTAATATCAATTTACTACTTGTCGGATTTCTCTGTTAAACCTTCTTCTGTATGTTCACTGATAAGAAGTCATCTATTTACTGAATTATAGTAAATATGCAGAGTATAACGATAAATCCATAATCAAATATGTAAGATACAAAACATTAAATAAATGAATCATACACACATAACACATGGATTTTAACATGGAAACCCTATTAAGGGAAAAACCATTGGGACCGGTACCCCAAATTTTCACTCTTCTAAAGTGAGCCCTGTTAAGAGCCAACCCTATTAAAGGTTACAAACACACTATTAAGTGCGACCTTGTTAGAGGATTTTACACATATAGGTTGTCACTTAGTAACGGGCATCTATTGCTATCATCCTTGAATCAGCCTCTTTCTTGGACTGTCAATAGGTATCGGGCAAGTCCAATGCTACTTTCATGAATCAACCTTTTTGGAACTCCTTGAGATGTACCTCAATATATAGAAGACTGTTAATTCCTACTCGGTTAAGAGACTTGATGCTTCAATGGTTAAACTAAAACACTATGACCTGTTCATATTGCAACTTGAATTGCATATTTTCAGATCTATTTAAGTACATTACCTCTCTGATCAATGTATCAATTCAATCCTATGTGCTCCATACTTTCGAAACTGTGACATTGTGCTCATTGTTCGTCGGTGTCTGCAGAATTCCTTAGCTCTTCCTTCAACTTGATTGATCAATACTGCATGAAGTTGTTCTTCATCAGTTTCTCTTCAACATCCTCTTTCTATCTACTCCCCTTAATCCCCTACAAAATTGAATTAATCATGTCTCTTATATAGACATAATATTCATTGTTTCTTGGTTCTTGATTCTTGGTGTGATAAACAATCCAGCCAATTAGATTTAAAGCATAAATCATGATTTTTCTCGTAGATATATTCTTTCCAAGTCTAAAAATCAGATTTAAATCAATCACTTATCTTTGGTTGAATAAAACAAAGTAGACAACCAGTTAAGTATTTATTTAGCTCTGCCAGCTAGATATTTTTTCATTTTCTGAACTCTCTGTTCTGTCGGTAGCCACTACAATTAGTCATCGGTGATAACTAACTGATCCATCGGTGAGACTCTAGTTATCTTCATGATCTCTGTCCGTCGGGAAACACTGAAATTTTGTCCATCGGGTTACTTTGTGTCTTGCTCGTCGGTAATGTTGTTTATTTCCTCGTCGAGTATCACTATGACTTTGTTCTTTTACTCTGTCTGTCGGGTGCACTCCGTCGGTGTATACAGTCACTCAGTGAATACTTGACTTGTATGCATTACTGGTTAGCATAGCCTTGATTCATGAGTTCTTTGAATTCTTTGGTAGTATGTACATGATCATACAGATTATATCAAGTTGACATCAATGAAAATAAAATACATTAACTTATTTAATGCCTTGCATGATCATCAACTTAACATCTTCAAACATTCAATGAATTACATGTCATCAAAGGAATGGGGGTAAATAAGATGCTCCCCTTTTATCCTTAGATACACAAATGAAGGATCCAAATTGATTAACCCCAAAGGAAGGATCAATGCATAAATGAATCAATCATTTGGAGATAAGAGCAAAGAGGAAGATCTTAAATTCCCATTTTAGAAAAGAATGTATGATAGATCTAGAAAGATTAAGAACTTTAATTGAAATGAATAGGAGAAAAGTACTAACCTTGAAATGTTGCATATCTGAAGAATTCTATTTATGGGGGCATGTACTGAGTTTCTAGAAAATCTGAGATCGTATCTGGAATAGAAACGTAGAGACGAACAAAACCTAGAAATCTTTTTCCATTCTAACATAATTCTAATTTTGAACCTCAAGTCAATGTCACCATTGACCTTGAATTTCTAATCCTGACCTTGGGAAGAATCAACCTAAAAAGTCTCTGACAGGAAATCTATTTTTGGATCCTGATAGTTTGTCGAAAAGGGTATCTGAATCTACACTCTGATCCGTTGTTCCAAACTCGTACTTGCAAGAAAAATGGATTTGTATATTGGGGGGTTTTCCTTGGTCAAACCCTGATTTTTGAATTAACCTCAAAGTATAATTGAAATTTCATAAATAAATCAAAGTAAATGAACAAATTCACCTTGCTTGTAGAAGCCCTTGTGGCAGATTCAAATCCGTGAATCCACAAGTATTTATGCACCAAATGGATGTAGAATATAGAATGTAGAATGTAGAATGTAGGATGTCTCAAATAAATTTCTTGTAGATCTTCAATACCAATCTTGAATGGATCTTTAGGTAAGAAGAGGCTTAGAGGAATGTGGATGGAGAAATCTTCAACAAGAGGGCTCCATGGAGCTTGAATCCTTCAATGGCCACCAATAGATCTTCTTGATGAATTGAGTGCTTGAGAAGTACTTGAGTGCTTGAGAATGGATGAATGCTTAAATGGCTACTTGGATTTCTTTAAATATTGCTTCTTCACCTTTGTATTTCACTCTTCAAGTCTTTGAAAGTTGATGATCATGGTTATCAAGTCTTAGAGAAAATGAGAGGAGAAAGCTTCCTTATATATAAATCTACGGCACAATCTTCTAGAGAGGCCTACAAGGAGAATTAAATTCCAATTAGACCTATACCCTTAGAAGAGGACCTATATTAAATATAATTTAAGATTTTTTTCTCCGGAGACCCAAACAGTCGACTCGGAAGCGGGAATTAACTCTTTCCAAAGGCTGACATCCGGAAACCCTAAAAATCTGGAATTTGGACCATAGGTTAGAAAAATGTCAATTCTGACCTAGGTCAAGGTCAAGGTCAACCTTGATCCAAAAAGGTTGACTTTGACCCTGAGTTCAAAGTCCCAGTTTGCAGTTTGGAGTGTCAGAAACAAGTTGGAAAAAGTGCGAAATGGGGTAGAACAGGGGGAAAAAACTAGATCCAAGTCAGAGACCCATTCAAGGTGCTTGACATGACCCCAAACCACTTACTCAGAAGGATAAACCAGTCTACAATGGAAGTGCTTCCATTTCCCGACTATACACATACAACATGGAAGATCATAGCCAGTATGACCACTCGTGAACTTATTTATGGTAATAAATTTGTTCTTCCTATTCAGTTCAAGGTAAAGAATCTTCACAATGTTCACACTTCACTTCATTTAGGTATGACTATTTTTTATGCACAGAAAGAGAATATTGTTCAATTAAAATCCTTAGATGAATTGCACTAGGAATCTCTTTTTCATGTAGAGACAGTTCAAAAGAAATGTTCTCTTTGGCATGATCATTTCGTCGGTCATCGACTAGTTTAGCCATGTGATAGGGCACTCCTATATGATTCTCGCTTCTAGGCCTTCAATGGAAATTTTCACACATAGTGGCTTGGACCTTATTATATTTAGATCATCTATAATAATGGTTTTGTTAAGATTCACACTATGGATTCTAATTGTATGGCTCTCATCATCAATGGTTATCATTTGAATCTCTATTAAAAAACCTATTTCAAAGGCACATTTTGTTTCCATTTTGTCCAAGGAAATCCATCTTCTTGATAGATTTTTTGTCACCTTTTCAAATACTTTTTAGGTACTTCTCAATAAATTTAGTCAAAAAAAAATACATTAAAAGATCCAATGACGAAAAACTAGGGGCATTGTTGGTTAGTTACCATTTCAAAACTAGGTTTCCAACAAATGGTAACTTCACCATAAACCTAGAGGTGAAAATTGGATTCCCAAAGCTTTCAAGAGACAGTGGGTTGAAAAATGATTCATTGAAAGCCTATTGTCGTTATCAAAAATTTCAAATAAAAAGCTAAACTAAACTAAACTTCTTGTCTTTTTTGTGCCGGGAATTTCTTGTTATCATGAAGACTCCTTGTCGCTAGGATCCATTACTCCATTTCTTCTGGGGTAATACACTCGCCTTCCTCCCATTTCCTTTCTAATCTTATGTGCCTTACACTACCCATCATATGGTTGGTCTTGTTTCCTATCATTTCTCGAACACAAATTATGGAATGTTGTTGCCCAATTATCTGCATCAATTGGTACTTTCCTACATTGGTCATGGGTACTAGGGTCGCCTCATCCCACTTTTCATGTGTTCTTGGCATATTTTAATTTTCATTTATTGCGGACAAGTTGGTATTTCTATGATTGTGCCTTCCCTAGATGTGTTGGTTTCTATATGTCATCACTAGTACAATTGGCACCTATTTTTGACAAACAATTGGTCAAAATTTCTACCAAGATTGGTGGAATGATCGACAAATGGTCTTGTCGCTATTTTTCTAGTCAAAATTTTTACATATTGTTGTTAAGGTCAAATGTTCTATGCCAATGTTGGTCAAAATTGACTTTTGCAATTGCCAAGTTTATGCGTCGAACGTTCAACCAATGTCGGTCAAAATGTTTGGCCCATCCAACCAGGATGCCAAACCCACGACGCTAAATTTTGACGCAGAATGGTCAATATGTAGACCAGTCTTGGTGAGGGTTTTGACCAAAGTGCATCAAAATTTCAACCAACATGGAACGTTAAAAAAAACACCTGAAGATAAATATCCAGAGTAATCACCAACGACATCCTAGTCGATTATTAGTCTAGATATTTATCTTCAGGTGTTACTTTGCATTAATTTATATTATTACATGATTTATTATTGTAAGCCCCCTCTGACTTACGCATATAGAAAATTAAACTATAAATCTTATTACGATGTTCAAATAACCAACATGACTTGCAACTGCATACCTGAATTTTGCTTTCTTGCATGTGTATCATATTCTCCTTACCTCTCTATTTCCTGCACCTGTATATATGACTACACAACTAGATGCATGATATAAAATTCATAGTTTATTACATACAAGAACCTAAGATAAGCTACATCAATAACTTAGCTAAATCAATCATAAGGTATTTAAAACAAGTTTCGTAAAGAGATGCAAAATATGTAAAATATTGGTAAGGGGTGGCAAGATCAAGGAAGAATTCAAAAGTATAAGACCTAAGGGCTAGAACTAATGCCTCGGGGAATCATCATAGATGGCCTTGCCTAAATAACTCGTAGAGACATTGTAGTTTAGGCTTAACTTTAAAACCAGTCTTTTAAAGGATGGTAGAAGTGGTTACGCAACCCCTTTCTAGGGTAGCGTCCCCAGACAATGTTTCCATCGGCTGCCACCCACTTAGGTGAACAAGGATGAGATCCTAATTAGATTCTACCTACAAATAATTTATACGTAGACCTCCTCATAAGGTTACCTACCCAACGGTTTGTAACTATGATGCAGAACCAATTCTTGTAAGATATTAAGGTCAGTCATAATCATATTTACATAAGTCACATGATACATATGCTAAATATTGCATAGTAGACAATAAAAAATTAGAGCTACATATACGTGCCTGTGGTAGGATATAGCACCTATGATCCCTTGGAAATTATTTTCAAGTAGTAATGGTAAGATATCATATTTATGTTCTGAAGCTTCTTTATCCAAAGGGTATCAATGGCATTTCTCTCTTCACTGAAATCGAGGGTGCAGAAGATGCTTTGCATTATTTGGGTATACCACTCAATTTCTATACCCAATGGATGAAAAGAAACCTTCTGCACCTCTTATTCTATCGAAGATAAAGCAAATTGATCCCCTTTTGATAAAGAGTCTTCAAGAAAGATAGATGGTATCCTACCGTTTCTACTTGAAAAGAATTCCCAAGGGAGAAAGAGAAACCAATGATTAGTAGTCGACATTGAGAAGACCTAAAACAAAGTAACAATAATGAAAATAATGAATAATTATGCCAACATAATGAATAAGTGGGAAAAATACATTGATCCAATAATAGAAAATACATTACATGATTTATTATTGTAAGCCCCCTCTCACTCATGCATCTAGAAAATGAAACTATAAAGATTATTACAATGTTCAAATAACCAACATGACTTGCAACTGCATACCTTAATTTCTCTTTCTTTTATGTGTATCATATTCTCCTTGCCTCTCTATTTCCTACACCTGCATATACGGCTACACAACTAGATGCATGATATAAAATTCATAGTTTATTACATACAAGATTGTAAGATAAGCTACATCAATAACTTATCTAAATCAATCATAAGGTATTTAAAACTAGTTTCGTAAAGAGATGCAAACTATGTAAAATATTGGTAAGGGGTGGCAAGATCAAGGAAGAACTCAAAAGCACAAGACCTAAGGGCCAGACCTAATGCCTTAGCGGCTCATCATAGATGTCCTTGACTACGTAACTCGCAAAGACATCATAGTTCAGGTTTAACTTTAAAACCAATCTTTTAAAGGATGGTAGGAGTGGTATCAAGCCTCTTTATCCCAAGGGTATCAATGGCATTTCTCTCTTCACTGGAATCGAGGGTGCAGAAGTTGCTCTGCATCATTTGGGTATAGCACTCAATTTCTTTACCAAATTGATGCAGAGCAACCTTCTACACCCTTTATTCGACTGAAGATAGAGGACATTGATCCCCTTTTGATAAAGAGTCTTCAAGAAAGATAGATGGTATCCTACCATTTATACTTGAAAAATGTCATGCCCAAAAGTTGGGCAAAAACACACGAACAAAAATTTCTAAATAACGCATGAAAACGGAACACTAAAACTACACAAGGGTAACAAATGCACGCAAAGCGGTGCAAGGGTAAATGATAACCAGAATAGGTCGCAAGGGGAGGGATAGCTTTCACAGCTTTTCTAAGCGATGACAAAAGTCCCAAGCTGAAACTGCATGCAAACCGAGGTAGTTGACCACAAGTCAACTATACTCAAAAATAAGGAAAAAGGTACAAGCTAGGGTTCACGAGACCCTATGGAAGACTCGCGCATGCAAATCGAGACAGTTTGACTAAAAGTCAACTAGAGTTGACCAAAAGTCAACTATGCCTAGAAACACGTGAGGGAAGGTCACAAGGGTCTACTAAGAGCTAAGAAAGTCAAAGGTGCGCAAACGAGATAGTTGACCAAAAAGTCAACCCATGTTGACCAAAAAGTCAACTATCTCCGAAAGGTATGAAACTAAAGTCTAAGGTTCCAGAGACCGCAAAGAGTACTGGGTTCCAATAACGAGACTATCGGACAAAGTCTTGACCACGGTCAACCGAAAGTCAACTATGCACGAAACGGTCAAAGGTAGCGATAATGCCCTTGAAGGACGTATACTGCGAAGTTGAAGGGGGTTGATAATGACCTCTAAATCCAAAGAACGTTAACTGGATAAAAGTTTAACTGAAATAATCTAATTAGGTAATAAACATCTAAAACTTATAAATCTATGATTAGCATTCCTATCAAGAAAATTAAAATCCTAACATTCAACTTAATTAACATACGATTATTAAATTAAATTGCTAACAAAAAATAATACTCGCATTTTAAGCTAAATTAATCTTAACGTAATCCCCTAAAAGAAACATTAATATCACATTTCGAAACTATACCTTAAACAAATTTGAATTAACATCTTATAAACTAACTCCCATAGAAGAATTAATAGATTAAATCTAATCTATTTAATAATTAAGACAACATTAAATAAACTCTAATATAATAATCTAAAAAAAAAAAATCTAACATTAATTCTAATCTAACATTTAAATTTATCATTATATAAACAAATATAACTTAATTCTATATGAAAATAAAATAATAACCATAACTAAAATCCTAAATTACAATGAAATAAAATCCTAATAAAAAAATGCATATATAAAATTTCCAACTACAAATAAATTAAAACCTTAATATACTATCTAATCTATTAATCAAATCTTACATTAATAATAAAAAGAGAGTAAACATTTAATAATATTTTAAACTTTAAAATAAACCACAACCTAAAAATCGCTATGAGAATATACCAATGCAGTGGGCGGTTGTTACAAATGGCCGGCGGAGGGGTAGGCGGCCGAAACGGGCGGCGAGGGTTATAAGACAAGGGAGGCGCGTGGGTTGGTGGCCGCAGCGGCGGCGGCACCACCCACCGCCGGTGGAACTAGCAGGGGAGACGGCGCTGGGAGCAAAGCGGCGGCCGGGGGGTGGCCGGCCCTCCCCGCCCCTCTCTATCACAGAGGGGGCCGCGGGGGGGTTCGGCCTTGTCCGCCGAGCCCTCAAAAAAAACCTAACTGCGGGATGGGTAGGGCTTCGGCCCTCCCACCCGAAAAAAAAAAATTTAATAAAAAAATTTTTGATGCGCACACCAGCGCTCGGCTTCTTAATCGCGGGGGAAAAGAAAAGGTTTGATACAGCGCTATTTTAAAAATAATATACTAAAAGACATAACATATTTAAATATGTATGTTTATATATATAGCTATATGCTAAGCATATATATATATATGTATAAATATATGTTTATAAAAATATATATAAAGTTAAAAAAATTTAAAAATAATTTACTGGTGCATAAGGTCTGTATTTTTCGAAACAGCGAATACAAGGAGGAGTTTTTTGTTTTTTTTTATTTGAGCAAAGCATCCCATAATTTAATCTCCACGTTCTAGTGGAAGGAATTTTTATTCTGGACGTTTTCATATTTTTTTTTTTTTAAAATCAGAATTAACTAAGAATTACAAAAGAATGAAATATGTTTTATTTCTATGAACATAAAATTCGTGCAATTATTTCAATCTAAAATTAAATTACATATAAACAATCACTCACAAAATTATTTCTAATCCATAGGATTTCTTTACTTAGGAGAAATCACGTTTCGCAGGTATTTTTATCCAACATATATATATATTCTTCAAAGGACCACTATTAACATAAAGGGATAAAATATTCCAAATAATTTAAAGATTACAAACATCCAAAGGATACCAGTACAACTATTTAATCATGAAATACCCAAATGAAAGGTTACAAGCTATAATTTTACAGTGGTTCCTATCTTCCATCAAATGGTATCATGCATCTTGATATCCATCAGGTACCTGAAAACAAAGTAGAATGTGGTTGACCATGGAGGCTCACCTCCCAACCTAGGCCTTTACAAGGCCACCCCCGAGCTTGGGGATCCAATCTGGAACAGGTCACAAACAGATACATCTAACAAGCAGTAGGAGAAAGGAGACTCAGACACAAGAAAACTTCCCAACATAGGTTGCACATGAGGAAGTATCTCCAAGAGACATTTCCGAAAATAGGGGTAGTGGTAGACCTCACTGAAGGAGAAAGCCAAGATCACAAATAGTAACCGCAAGCCTCACATGGACTTGCCAAGGATCATCTTTACAAGATGCTATCCCGAATAACCTCCTTATACCTCCTACATGCCCTCAGGCCCATCTTGGCTGCATGGGTATCATGTTACCCCAAGTTTATCCCTCCACACATGGGAGACTCTGTACTTAACAGGAGTCATTTCCACTACCCCTCCAAGGCTACTCTGCCCTCCCAAGGGTGAGTGTACCTTGAAGACCCATTCGAAATCGATCACATAATAAACACATTGAGAAACAAAGAAAAGAAATTTTCAACAAAAAAAAAAAAAAGCTTCAAGAAAAACATAGACTTCATTAATGGAGTCCTTGAGCTCAAGAACACACAAACATTACAATAACATAAAAAGAGTTCCAACCTTGATCCAAGCTATGGTGTGAAGAGGACTGGTGTTGAGCTATCCTTCCTAAGCTTCCTTCTCCAAAGGCTCCTTCAAACTGGATTCTGTCTCTAAGAGTAGAGAGTGGGTGAACACTCAACTCATCCTAAAATCTCCCCTAAATAGGAAAACCTCCAACATGAGCAAGGTTTAACCCAAGGGTAAAGTAACTCTAACCAATCCTTAACCAAACCACTTCCTAACCCTCCAAGGTTAAAGTCAAATGAAACATGGGTAGAAGAGAGAGTGAGGTTAACCAAAGTCACACTCCTCTTTCAAATTCGCTCAAAGATGAAAATGACWCTTTAAGGGGGTAATAAATGAKTTTAGAGGCTCATTAATGACCGAAAATGACCCCTAACCCATAGGGTACCAAGTTGGGTGACTAAAACTGACCCCGGTTACCCTCTAGGAGTCCAAAAGACCCTCTGAAACTTACCCTGAAGTTAACCTACGAAATTCTAAGTCAAGGAAACTCTAGAAACTTCTAACCCTGAGGTAAGCATGGGTACTACTCAAAGATGACCTTAATTAACCCTTGACTTACCTTGGTTTCCCATTACTAGCCATGTCCATAATAAATTACAACACTTTGCCAAATTTGGCACATGAAATTAAAACATTAGACATGACTTGATAACATGAACATTAACTAATTTAATAACAACCATGCAAACCACGTTTACGAATTAAACACATAACAACGAGATCCATGTCTCTTTATATAGACAGGACCTTGGTGAACACAGGTATATACATAGGTTCCAGAACTGGGTCCCCGATTTAGATCCATGGCCAACTCTTCCTGCACACTCAATGCACACATCAGTAGATCCAAAACAACATGTTATGAAACCAAACATAACGTCAATAATATAGGTAAGCATATAAACCACATTGCATTTAGAACTGAAGTATCCTAGCATTGGTTCCCTAAACCATTTCATCATATTACACTCATGCATTTAGATCCATATAAACATCAACATAAGTTGAAACCGAATCAAAACATAATATCTCAAAAGTACCCCGATTACAAAATCAGGTGCTGAATATAAAACACAGGATTCCACCGATCCTTAAAAGTATGAAAAGTCTCTCTGATAGCCAAAGTATGTCTAAGTACATAATCATTGAAAGTAAAACAAAATAAACAGTGAAACAAGGACTGTCTGAGGTGGGTCTCACAAAAAACATTCCCAATGGAGAAAGAGAAACCAATGATTAGTAGTCGACAATGGTAAGAAAGAGCAACAATTATACAAAACCATAGTTACAAATACAGTAAAAGACTTCTATTACAATGTAGGACAGTAATCTCAAAGAAGATATAATGGAGCCACCATTTTTCAAATAAGTGATATCTCAGTAAGTATCAAAAAAAACATTTACAAAGAAGATTACTCCAGACATCATGTCTATGTTTGATCTAAAGATGAACTAGTTTGTTGACAAAAATGCCAACTCCAAAGAAGTAGTCCATCATAACATTCCTATCATCACAAGTGAAAAAAAATTCATTGTGACCATGGAAGATACTCATAGTAGCATAGTCATCATTAGCGCAAGATAGCTTGAACACCTCCCACACCTCTATTTTATTTCAAAGCCAAATCTATTATAAAAAATTGAGCCAAGCCTGCCAAAGATAATGTTTGGATTGATGATCTAAATCCCTTGTGCAACTTTTTCTGAATTGTCAGAAACAGCCACATGCTTAACCACCTTCAAGACTCATTCTAACCAGACAGTAACTTCAAAGAAAGTTGAAAAAACTAGTTTATATGTCACCCCATCATGTACATGCAAGCCATAAATGTTATGTTTCAGAAGGTAGACAATAGCATGTTTGATGTCATCATTACGGACATTAAATAATTTGGAGTACTATTCTTCCAAGGACTCCAAATGACAACATTCAATACCAAACGTTCTATCGATTGAGAAGACCTAAAAAAAATTAACAATAATGAAAATAATGAATAAGTATGCCAACATAATGAATAAGTGGGAAAAATTACATTGATCCAATAACAACAAATACATTATAAATGTCAATCTCACAGTCTCAATGAAATAAACAGTGTATAAAACAAGATACTTGAACTCGAAAACTGCACAAATATTGGGAATATTATTTTAGAATGTAAGAAGCACAACACTTTTCATCTATCAAGGATGGATAGTGAAATGAAGAAGATACTAGTAAATGGGATTCACCTCAAGCGCCACTACTTCTAAGGTATGATCAATCTTTGTACATATAAAAGAAATTTTTAGATGGTAAATAAGTGCTATGAAACAATAGATTAGTTGCATTTTTCATTTCCCTAAGTGTTGGTTACATGTTTAGTTTTTTATTTCTAATTTTTGGTAGAGCTGGAGGTGAGATGTAGCTAGTATAATGAACTATAGTTGGATGAGTTAGGCATTCATCATATAAAGAAGGAAATACATGTATTCATTGTCGCACATCATACATTCCCTCTCATAGAAATCTAATTAATTAAAATAGTTTGCAAAAGAGGCGTACTTGTTGTTTCTCTCTTCTAGTTCGTCAAGTAGTATATATGACTCATGGTAGTGAGTCTGTTTGTTCACTATCAAAAATAATACAAATGTATCAGATGAATTAGAACAGGTTTCAGTCTAAAAGTGTGTTGTAATAGTTAATAGGAATGTTTGAGGAAAAATGATTCTTAGGTTAGCTTACAGAGTGAGAAATGGTAGTGATGTCAATCTATAGAATGTTGTTGCAATGAACAAAACAAAGTGAAAATGAAGCATCTCTTACTAAACACACTACTATAATAGAATGAGAAACAAAAAAGAAAATGCCATACATATACAGTGAAAATACGGTACAATTCAAAGGATAGAAACAACACATACTCTCAAATGTATCAAGATAGTACTGCTATGAAGGAACATATACATGACCAAAAAACATGAAAATCTCAATAGCGTATTTAAACAAAGATGTTACTTCATGCTAGATAACAGTCACGTATCAAGAACATAAAAATTCAAATTATACATTAAATATGACTATTTTCACCATGTTTGGATCAGCATGATAGAAAAGATATTACATCTGCAAGAGTGTTGGATAAATGTAATGATGGCCAGTGAGAACAATGGCTCAATTTCAGCATGTAATAGCCACATCAAGTACACAAAGTAATCTAGATCATGCCAAATAAAAGCAATAAAATTCAAAAAAAATGATGCCTTATAATAGTGCCCTATTACAATATTCAATATATATATAATGCTTCATAGTTTGCAAGATATGGGAACCCTTAGTGCATCATGATAGATTATCCATATACAAAGGAATCCCTATTTTGTAGATATTTTTGAAGACCAGTTGAGCTCTAGGTTGTACACTTTTGTTTAATATAATATTCATCAAGAAGAGGTCAATTGAGCTCTAGGTTGTACACTATTGATTCTCTGTACTCTGGTAAACCATGATTTTATTGCTTAATATTATTTCTTGCAACCTTGAATCTATGTAGTTTAGAAGGATAAGTTCCAATGGACTCAGTAGCACTCTCTCATTCATTGCAATTTTAGTCTATATTCTTCTAAGTCGCTATACTTCCTATGTACACTACAAACATTTATGAATTTATTAAACAAGCAATACAATACATAACATTATCCAACAAGAAATGGATATTGTTATTAATTTAAAGTGAGAATTAAGTATGGATTAAAAAAATAAAATTGGTAAATCCTCAGTCATATGATGCATATTAGATAATTCTAGGATGTAAGTGAAACCAATAACTAATACAACATATATTATAAGTTCCCCATAGAGATCAAGTATTATTGTGTCTTAACATTAAACTTATGCAGTCATATAAATTGTAGAAAAGTGATTTGAAAGTAATTTTGTAATAATGCCATCATTATCCTATGAAGAAAAATAGAATTTATGGAAAGCATTGAATAGACATAATCAAAATAAAACTTGAAAATCCTTAGAGAAATCATAATAGAAGTTGTCAAATAAGATGAGCTCTAGTGGTAAAATAAAACATTCAAGTAATGGGTGAATTTGGTTAAGGAGATACCCCTTGTCCTCATCAAAGTTCAGTCCACAGGGGGATACTAACAAATGAAAAAGAAGACAAATTAGAATTTGGTTGTGTTTCTCATACTTTCCTTCCTGGGTAATTCTTCTATCAATCTTTGCACCTGCAATCAAATTTGGAATATAAAACATGAAACTTTGAGAGCCTTAAAAACATTAAAAAGTGAAGCACAACTTTGCTTATTGGTATTCCTAAATAGGTCTCTGAATACAAGCCTATGTAGGAAGGAAAATAATGATGTAGGCACTGAGAGAAAGATGTACACTAAGACTTCAAGGCTATCCGTGACATGAACTAAGACCGGGACATGACATGATAAGGATACCAAAGAAATACAAAAAAGTAATCATTTGATAATTTTAGCCCAAGTCGCTATGAAATAAGAATCAAAATAAAATACAAATAAAAATGATGGAGATGAAATCCTAAGAAATGATGATTCCCCATAGGCAAAACAAAAAGGGTTAGCTGTGATATTCAAAGAGGCATGGTAAGTTAGCATGTAATCTAGATACTAAACAATATCAGATCATCCTATTGACGATATTTTTCTTTTTTGGTCCTTGCTCTTCTATCTTAGTCGAGAGGAAATTGCCCAATATCAGATCATCCTATTGACGATATTTTTATTTTTTGGTCCTTGCTCTTCTGCTTACCTGCATTTGGGATCACTCTTTCTAAATATGGAAAACTAATGGGAGTACTTCTAAAGAGAGAATTTGGTGCCCATGGGTGCCAATTTTGGTGAGCTTGAGAAAAGGTACTTTTTCTAGAAGATAGAATTTGCGAAAATGGAAAAGGAAAGAAATAAAAAAAATTGAAATCTAGGAAGGCCCCACAAAGGGGAAGAAGAAAACAATGATGATCAATTCTCTTCATAAATTAATAAGTTTCAATCTTACTGATCTGTCTGGTCATGACAGCAATAGATATCATAGAGCCACAAATAGATGGAAACTTTCACCTATTTGAAAAATAAGCACACCATTACAAAAGTTTCTAAGGGATACTTAACTGGAAAAAATAATTAAGTGGTCTTATGACTTACTATGTGGTTTACACATTACACAAATACTAAGGGATACTTCCATTAGTATGACATATCTACACCTGTTGATTATGACTTTAATCATAGCCATGTTTTTTATATAGAAGTTTGAATGAAGCTTGGCCTTAGTGTGTTACCGCTTGGGTGACTCTCTTGGGTGATTACTTTTTTCCACAA
>MU223519.1:3855598-3897854 GCA_018584345.1 Thuja plicata | reverse complement strand
AAACCTAATGAAAAGGAAAGGCATGAGTGGGTGATAAGTAGAGAAAAAACAATCTTAAAAACTACATCCACAAAATAAAAATACAAGTAGTTCAAGGACTACCCCATCATCAATAGTAAGAGACATAGATCTATAAAGTAAGAATGTCATTGACCATATAAACAATAAGGTATTATTGCAGATCATGTTTCAAATAGATTGATGATTGTGAGAGAACTGAGCATATACTATCTCATGAAAAATCTACTCTAAAAGGGAATATCTAAATTCTTAATCCAAGAGAAATCAACATTAAAAAAAAACTCTATTAGGATAATCTAGGGAATGAAATAATATAAAAATTCTAATGCCAAGATAAATAAGCAACTTGCAAATGAATTCTATCAAGGGAAGCTTAAAAAAATGCAAATACTGTCAAGATAGCTCCAAAGGCACCCATTGCAATACTATCAAGATAATATAGCACAACCCCACCACCCACAGATAGTGAAATCACATCCACGCCATCTTCAACAACAGTATCAAATGCAGAAAGTATGTTAGAATCATAACAACCAGACAACTAGCATACCTTATACATTTATATCCAGACTTTGGGTGCCATCCCTTTCGCAATCCCATTGGCATAACCAAGCATGTTGGCTTTATAAACATACCTTCCAGTGGCGGTAGATGATGTATGAGTACCATGGCCATCTGAATCCCTAGGAGACCTAAATTCGATAGAAGTATTCATTCCTCCACCCATTGATTCATATCCCTTGGGGAAAAACCTAGCACCAACCAATTTCCTATTACACACTGACTTAGAAAACCCTACGGCCTCTTCACATTCACCTTTCTATTGTTTAGAAATATGCCCAATTTCGTGATCACTACAACTCTTCCTCTCAGGCCATATTCCAGTGTCCAGAACACCCACCACCATATCAGACCCATAGTTTGATTCAGGCCACAATCCTGCAGTAGGTTTCAGGCCTAGAAACTGTGGTGATCTTGTTGTATGAATCTTCCTGGCTTTATCAAGGATCACAACTAAAACTCCATGGGATTTATCAATTGGGGGGGAATGGTCATCGTCTATAGGTAGGTTAATACGACAAGTATGAGAATATCTATTGCACATCAACTATGAGAATAAATATTTCACTTCAACAATATGAATAACTATTGTATTCACACTGTGATGTGCAATTAAAATGAATCAATTGAAACGCATTTGAAGTTTGAGTTGTCCAGAAAGTTGTAAAAAAAATAATATCACAAAGCCAGAGAATTATATTTGTATTTAGAGAGAAAACAGAGAGCCTATCAAGTGGAAATGGGGAAAATTATAATACACCCACAAGTCATGTTCTAGTTGTGCATGAATTACAGACATCATAGGTTACCATCACACAAAGCACAAATCAACACAAAAAAGCCAAATGTTTTTCCAACCTGCAAAATGACGTGAATTTGCTTGTTGAAACCCTTCCTCCTGCCCGCGATCCGCCTAAAACAAAATGAAGTGAGTTCATTCACTTTTTTTTTTAATATATTTATTTTGTCGAACTTTTGACAATAAATTTAACTGGAGTCAAAATTTTGACAAAATCGGGACATAAAAAAAAAAAGTGAACATCACAAGCCAAAATGGCCTTTGGTCGAAAATGATGGTAGAAAATGACGCCCAAATGTATTAGTGCATATATCAGTATGAAGCTCCTTGTCATTATTTCAAGACATGTCTACCCTTGTAGATTCATGGCTTCTTTTTGTCACACATGGTTCCTCTAGTTACTTCCCAATTTTTCCTTTTGTAGTCACATGCTTTGTACTAGATGATAGTTGGTGATCTACACTTCCTAAATGGACTCGGTATTTGATATATGTTTCTTTTTATATACTTTTTTGTATTTATTTAATTTCTTCATTTTATTTATTGAATGGTGACATGCCCTATGGACGGTTCATTTTCTAAGTTGGGGGATACGTGATATTTCCTTTTCATGATAGCATCATTATTATTATTTTTAAAACCTCCTTTCTGCATAGTCATAATTCTATTTTTATCCTCGCCATTATACCCAATTACTAACTAGCACTAGTTGTTTTCCTAATCCTATTATATGTCATTATTGTCTCCTTAACAAGTTGTCTATCTTCTTTAGCGGTTTCGGTCTTTGTGAAGAAACTAGTTTTGGTTTAGTGGGTTCTTTCAATAGAGCTTCCTAGTGTAGCAATGGTAGGAGATAACTATCCTCGGTATGAATCCCTAACTATGGATGAGCTAAGGGATCTGAAGCATGAAGAAGCATATAAAATTTTCAAACAAGCTCGTCGGGATGTCTATTTTAAGTGGTTAAGGGGGTATGATGAGAGAGTAGCCCAAGAATTTGCAGAAAATATCTCCTAGGATTAGGTAGTTGTTCAAGATTTACCCATTTATGTTATAGCAGAATCCATTGCTGAAGTTTTTGGCTTTCTCATAACTGGGGAAAGTTATTTTCCTGGTATCTCAAAGAGGGTGGTAGACCTTAAGTCAATGCGAAAAGAGTTTTTAGATAGGGAGAATCTATTTTGATGGTATTTTGGAAAGGTACTAAGTTTTCTACACTTCCAGCCGATTGGAAGGATGTGGATAGATTTTTTATCCAATATATAACATGCAAAGGAAACTATGTTTTCATTTTTGCCCAACATCTCCACTTAATGTTACATTTGTAGAGAGGCATGCTTGTCAACATTCCCTATTTGAGGTATTCTTCTCTACAATGTATGGGTAAAATTGTTCAAGAAGGGCGTAGTAATTCCTAAGCTCATCATGGACTCATTAGGTTACTGGTCGTTAGGGAATTACAAAAACTTTCTCCCCTGGGTAACTAGGATTCCTTTGTTAGTTATGATTCTGAGGAGGATTCCTCTGATAAGAAAAGATATGTTGAAGAAGAGGTACATGAAGGGGATGATATTCATGTTGTTGAAGTAGAGGTACATGAAAGGGATGATAGTCTTATTGTTGAAGAAGAGGCACATGAAGAATAAAATAGTCCTGTTGAGGAAGAAAAGAATTATTCTAGTAAAGATTATGAAAATGTGGAATCCAAACAAAACCCTAGAATTTCCTCTAGTAATCAACAAAGAAGATTTTATAAGAGGCCAACTAAGCAATGCCTAGATTCTAGTAGTAAGCAAGTCCAAAGTCCTTATCAAACTAGAAGTTGAATTGCTAAGTTTAAAGAAATTAGTAAATAAATCCCAGACTCTGGATATAAAAGGAAGCTATCTTTAGAGTCTTTTCTAACCAAACCTTTTTTTACTCTCACTAATAAGAATGAAACACAAAAAATATCATGTGAGGATTGGTTAAAGAATTTGGCTAATATAGCTACTAAAATTTCAAACCCTAGCACACAAGTTGATGAGGACTTGCAAGTTTTATTAGAAGTGACCAAAAATAGGGGAACATGAGTTGGGAAATCAGACATAGAAACACAAGAACAAAGGAAAAATGGCTAAAAGAGTCTAATTCCCCTAGATCTAATGTATTACATACAAAAAATTGTTGAGTTTGACCAAGAAAGAGAAATCATTGTCACTGGTAATGAAAATATAGTTGATGAGAATATAGGGGAAGAAATAATTAAAGGATGTGTTGGAATTGAATATGCCACTTCCTCACCCATAAGGGGTTGGGAAGAAATGTCTACAAATCATCTAGGGAATGTTAATCAAGAGATCCATGATGAGGCAATTGGACATGAAGAAATGTTTGTAGAGAAACTAGGGAATGATAATCAAGAGATTCATGATGAGGCAATAGGCCAGGAAGGAATGTCTAAAGAACAGTTAGAGAATGCTAACCAGGTGATACAAGATATACAAGATGAAGTAATGCAAATGGACAATGAGGATATTTATGATAAAAACATTGTTCAGGAAGATTTTCTGGAGAAAGGGTTAAAAGACTCACTTGAAGATCCTATCATACATATATCAAAAGGTAAAGAAGTTGGATGAAATGGTTGAAAAAATCAAGGAAAATAGGAACTCTTACTGAAACAAAAAGAGGAAATTTGGGCTTTAAGGAATTCAATTGTCCAATTGAAGGATGATAATGAACTACTTTAAGCCCTACTTCAGGAAGCACAAGCCACCGACTATTCTCAAGTGAAAGAAATTAGTAAGCTAAAATTTGAAATTAAACAGGTGACTGCTAGTGAAGAGCCTTGCATAGAAGTCTATAAATATGTACACTCATGAGGGAAATGAAACAACAATGTCTTCAAGAAATCACCAGTAATCTACAGAAATTAGCTTCTCCATCGGGTCTGTAACTACACTCATTTTGCATGAGGGCATGCAAAACCCTCTATTGGGGGGATGATGACACCAGAATGTTTTCTTTTTTTACCCATTGATTTTCCTTTTTTTATTTTCATTCCTATGCTTCTTCTGATTATTCATGTCACTATTTGGTAATGAAGAAGGAGAAATTTTATAAATGTAAAAGAAAAGTTAAAATTGAAACCATAACGAAAACCTTGGTTATTTGTTGATTAAATTGTTTGGTTGTCTTGACAAGGGAATCAGTAGGAGGACATGTAAAGATGGACAAAATTTGTTTGATGGGTTGAAGTATGCAGATGATAAAGGAGATAAAATCAAAGCAAATTTTGACAAAAATGGCATCCTCTATTATACTGAAAAGGTTATGGCTTGTGGCCTTAAATTATTTTATATACCTAGCTTGTTTTAATTTATTTCATACACTATTAAACAACTTCAATATAGTGGCGTACGGCCTAAATTGATTTATTTAGCTCATTTTGTTTTGCATAAGGACAACTCATATTATTTTCAAACATATGATAATCTTAGTATATAGTGTTGTATAAATATGCTTGTATGCATCAGACTGAATAATATGTATGATATATATATTTTTTGTTGGAGAATCAAAACTTTTGTTCTGTGGAGCTTATTTCCTCATGCGTGTGAATCTAAAGTAGACTATCAATATTCCATCACTGGGAAACTAAGGAGGTTGGTCTCACCCCAAAGTTATCTGGTGGCCTTTATCTTGTATGGTGTGGTAAATGTATAAATTCCTTTAATATTGTGTGGTCATATTAAGTTCATTCTACAAATAATAATTTATGTCTTTGATATTGAGATCTATGATTTATAAGTTGATCTTTGAATTCTTTGATTTATGAGTTGATCTTTTGTTCATGAGTACTTTGATTTATCTAGTTAGTTTATGAATGATCTTTATTTTTGCAATGGTAATTAATTGAAACATCAATCTTGAAGATTCTCGAATTTCTATTTAACCAATTAGTAAGTTGTTTATTCATTAGTCTATAACAAATATGCACTATTGGTTTCTGTTGAGGCTGGGGTTTCTAATGTAGCTGGCATATCTGTTCTGGTTGGGGTTCCTGCAATGTCTATTGCAACTGGGGTTTCTACTGTGGCTGGGGTTCCTGCAATGTCTTTTGCGACTGGGGTTTCTGTTGCGGTTGCGATTGCGGTTGGGGTGTCTGTTGCGACTACGACTGGGGGTCTGTTGCGGATAGCTTTTTGGGGTCTTTTGTTGACGTTTCCAAGTCAACTATGGTTGGGAAAGGACTTAGGGTTCCCATTGATAATGGGTCTTCCATTTCTTTGGTTCTTGTTTTTGGGTCTCTCTCCGTCAATATTTCCTCTACTGCAGATGGGGATTTGTTGAACAACAATGATATCTTTAAGTCTCACGGACTGATTTATCATTTTCGGGGATTCTGGCCTAGCCTCCCCTAACTGCATGACTGGATTTCTTGAAGGTGGAAAACAAATTTATCAGGTACCGTGAATATCTTTCCAATGGCAAAAGGGTTTTACATTGCAAAGTTTAATAATGTTGAGGATAGAGCTACAATCCTCTGTGGTTACTTCTTTTGTTGGGAGGATGAAAAATTTATGCCTATGGTAAACTTGTGGCACCCTACTTTCAATCTTTCCATTGAAGTCTTTAGTAAGATCCCTATATGGGTCAGACTCCCCAACCTACCGCTCCATCTTTGGCATGATTTTGTCCTTGAGGAAGTGGGTGGGCTCTGATGACTAATAATGATTACTACAAAATGTATCATTCAACCTTTTCTCGCATGCTGGTAGATCTTGACACCTCGAAGGGCCTTCCAGCTAAAATCAAGATTGAATCATCCTTGGGATCTTGGACCTAGTAGCTTGACTATGAAGGTATCCCTTTTAGGTGCCACAAATATTTTAAGATTGGTCACATCTCTTCCCATTGTGGCTTGGATACCAAGAAGAAGAAATATTCCCCCTCTTGGTGGAAGGGTACTTCTACCCAACATTACATTGTCCTGAAAATCTCAACTCAATCTGGGAAGGAGGTTATTCCTGATAGAGGTAATCAACTGTCTATTATTGATGAGGTTGGATAAGGTCTTGATCTACCTCTTGTTGCTCCTGTTGGGTTTGCTAGAGTTGTTGGTTTTGTTCTTGCTATTGGTCCTGGTCCTACTTCGTTGGATGATGCCAGACCTTATGTTGGTGGTTCTGAGGGTGATGGTTCTGTTGTCCCTGTTGGTATTTCGTCAGTTGCTAGTTTTGACTCTGCAGTTCCTTTTCTTGTTCGCCCTTTGGTTGGGGCAAATGTTAACCATGTGTTGGCTGATTGACTGGAAGTTTCAACTCCTTTGCTAGGTGTTGGATCTTCAGCTTTAGATTTGTTGTGCTGGCAGGATAAGGTTGCTAGTGTTGAAGAAGGTTGGATCACGGTTAAAGGCAAACATTATAATAAGTCCTCTCCTTTTGACATGACCCTGCGGTCCCATTTGAAGGGGACAAAAGATAGTTCTTCCTCTTTGTGCTGCAGTTTTCTAATGGTTTATCTTGTGCAATAGATTGGGTGTTTTTTCTATGGGTTGTTGATTTCCTTTTTGGTTGATTTCTTTTGTGTGTTTCTTGGGTTTTTTTGGCCTTTTGTTATGGATGTTCAGTTGTGTTTTGGGAACTCTTAATGCTCTATCTTAAGCTTTCACTTTGTATAGGGTTTCGGGTCCCTTCAAAACCTAAGTTTACCTATTAATCAAAACAAATACACACTATTACAGTTCCTATCACAATTGTGAATGGAACCAGAACCTTTAGTCCAACCTTTTGAATTAAATAAATGTGATTCAATTTTGAAAGTGTGAATCAATTTAGGAAGTATGTCTTAGAATAGTTCTTTAATTTCAAGTTTGAATAGTTGCACTCCATCCCATTTAACTTGTTATCTTCACCTTTTGGACGAACAACCGCGATACCTTTTGTTAGTGTACAACCCCAAATTGACATATATAGGTATAAACATAGCGAATTCACTTAAAGAATTTTCAAGTCAAACACATTAATCCTATTATAATTTTGAGCCACAGTTTTACCCAAGACTGCCCTCTAAGCCTCTAGTCTATCCTGGGTAGAACCTCTACCTCTACCCTAGAACTCGCTCATGTCAAAGTAGTTTGGTCGCTCACCGAGCACAAACTCGCAATATAATTTCCTCAAAAATATAGTGGAACCTCATAACTGTTACAAGGTGGTTAGTTGAAGATCATATACCACCTATCCCAAAAAGCATTTTTGAGCCCGACATGATTGCACCAATGTATAGGAAACCTCTTTGAATCAAGAGGTAAGGTCTCATTGGTTTTAGGGTCGGTGAAAAGAGCATGTATCTCTGCTTTACTTATCAATTTTATTTTCATCCAATCATATGAAAACCCAGTAGAATAGAATGCACGACATTTATCCCTATATGTACCCCATTTTGTAACTTGTCTAAGAACGTCCTTGGCACTATTGACCATTGATTCTAGGGTTGTGGAAAGGGATGAATGATTCTCATGCTCAGAGGTGCTCAACTTACTCACTAATTGAGAAATTTGGGTTGTGTTTTGTGATAATTGATTTAATATATCCTCATGTGTGGTTTGTACAGGGTTTATTAGAGGAGATGGAAAGTTTTGAGGGTCTTGTCATTTTTGAGGAGATGGAGGGTTTCTCTCTTCAGGAACTTCTTGTTGTTGTATATTTTGTTGCGGGGCGGCATTTTGAGAATTTGCCATGAATTTATTAAAAAAACAAAATCGATCAAAAAAATGCTATTGAAATTAAATTTCAAACAAAAACAAAGAAAAAGTATTGTTTCAGGTATACTAACATGTGCGACGACATGGCATGGTGGAAATTTGTTGTTTCAATCAAAACACAATCGACTTCTATGGTATTTTAGCTCTCATTGTTAATCTCAATCTACGACCAAGGGTTTAGAATGCCCCTTTTGGCCACAAAAATGAACTTTTATAATTTATAAAACTTCATTGGGTTTTTTTATAATAAAAACTCGATTGGATTTTTGTTGTAATAAAAATCTAATCGTGTTTATTGAATTTAAGCCTGGTAATTACCAAGCCATAACCCAATTGAGTTAATTGAAATAAAAGAAACCCAATCTAATTATAATTAGTGTTTTAGATTTTATTTTGGTAGGTGGTCACTTTTTTGCACACCATCTTGGTGCACTTACCCATCTTCATTATAACCTCTACCATTAAAAAAGACAATAACATGACATCTTCAAGTTAGTCATCAAGTAAAGGAATAACCATAACAATAACATTCATGATCAAAATGGAAAGGATCCTCAACATGAAATCTAGTAATAAGCAACCATGCCTAGATGAAGGAAAGTAAGCATATTAGAGAATCGTATACCAACTATGGATGAATCATCATAAAGAGCTACTATCATCAGTTTTTATCCACCAATCAATTTCAATCTCCACTATGACTAGGAAGAATTTGAACACAAGTCAATACACTAACATCATGAGAGGAAGCAATTGGTTAATGAACCAACTACTAGATCAGCAATCAACGAAGGAGGAATCAATAATGGATATTCCCAAGTGGTGATAAGAACGATAGTTCCTACGAAGACTGAAAGTCAAGCAATCGATGATCATTGATCATACTTATAATCGATATAGATATGGAGGAATAATGATTAAGGGAGAAGACGACTAACTTTGATATCTATGGATCCAAATCGATACCTGTTATGAGTAAGCATGACTATAAAGAATCAAATGTGTATCATCTATTTTGAGATGAGTAATTAGTTGTTAAGCCGACAAATTGACTTCAACCAATACAAAGATAATTATGTCAGAGAATGTATCAAAGGGGTGAAATAAAAAATATTTAACCAATGGTCATATACTCTTAAGGATGTGATTATCATAAGAGACCGATTAAGAGTGCAAGACTCTAACCGATGTGATTATCATAAGAGACCGATTAAGAGTGCAAGACTCTAACCAAAGGGTGTGAATAGTGATCATTATGAAGAGAGGTGATTACCAAGAGACATGAGACATGTCTCATTCATTAAAACTCCTCGTTTAACAAAGAAGATATAAGAAGGCATTTTCATCGATCATTCAAATCATCAATTCATAACCTTTCATCTCTTATACATCCATATTTGGGTCTGCTCAATTGAGCAAGTTCTTGATTGGCACTAAATGACATTAATGATTTGCAAGTACATAATCATATATCAAAGACGACACTAGTGATTGCAAGCACATAAAGTGTATATCAAAAACAACATCGATCTTCTAAGTTGCAGACATATAAGTTAAGATCTAAAACAAAGCATATATAAAATTCATGTCTTCGTAGTAAAATATATTAAAAAAGGTAATAAAATTTTGTGTGTGTGTGTGTGCGCGCATGTGCGTCTCTCTCTCTCTCTCTCTCTCTCTCTCTCTCTCTCTCTCTATATATATATATATATATATATATATATATATATTTTTTNTCTCTCTCTCTCTCTCTCTCTCTCTCTCTCTCTCTCTCTCTATATATATATATATATATATATATATATATATAATTCTTGAAAATGCCCTTTAAATGTCAAACTATCATGTGTTGCTAGTGTGACATGCAAATGTTCATACTATGCACTAGTGTCCACACAAATTAATGTAAAAAACAATAGGGGACAAAAGAAACACGTGGTTAATGCAAAACTGACGCAAGAATGTAGCTATTGGAAAGGTGCCCTAAGCATCTTGACAATGAAAAGGTCGATGTGAGGGTTGAAATGATCCTACACAAATGCTAAGGGAATGGAAACTAAAATGGATACAAAAGTGTAGGTAAAAATGAAAAGGGGATGTCAATTTTGACTCTTCAATAACATAAAGGGTCCAACAAAAATTATAACTATGAGAAAAATTTACCATAACTTCCCTATATCAAACAAACTTATCAATGCTCTCTAGCTTAATGTGAGAATGCTTAACATTCAATAAATACATATCTAAATTTTGATTCCACAAGTTAGATGACTATTTTAAACAATTCAAAGACCCTTTTAAAAAAACTTATTTTTCTTCCACTTTAAACAAAAGTATCAAGTTAAGACATAAATGCCCTCTTCTAGATCCTAATGCAAAAAAAAAAAAGTTCGAAGTCTATTTTCGCAACTTCAAAATGAAAAACAATAATAGAGAAATTTAATTTAATGAAATTAAATTTTAAAATATATTCCCTTAGTTAAGAAGTTTCATCCTTTGCCACCAATCCTACCTCATACTCCAATTTAATAAAATTCATAAAAGAATTGCATTTTTTATAACATCTTATAATTGTAACATATTGTGAATGATAACATTAATTATAATAATAATAATTTATAAAAAATAATGATTATTAAATTCTAATTATAAATATTTGCAGTGTAACGCCCCACCAAGGAACCTAGGAGAACTAATCTAAACACGCAACTAAGTTAACAAGATAAAAAAATTTAAATGTTTACAAACAATAATGATAAACATAAGCAAACAATGAAACACACGGCATACTCATAAAAGTGACTCAGCATAGATACAAATCTTGAGGGTTTCTTGACGTAATTATTTAAGAAAACTAATCTACGAAGAACAACTATAAAGAACTAACATGAAAGAATATAACAATCTGAAATATAATGTACATCATAACTCACATCCTTTGCACATGTCGCAGGGTATGTAGTAATCACTCTAATACAAGATGATACGATATCTAGAAGGTATCACATGTTGTAACACCCTACCAGGGAACCCAAGAGAACTAATCTAAACATGCAACTAAGTTAACAAGATTTTAAAAAAAATTAAATGTTTACAAACAATAATGATAACAACGCGGAAGCAAACATTGAAACACATGGCATACTCATAAAAGCAACTCAACATAGATACAAATCTCGAGGGTTCCTTGACATATAATTACTTAAGAAAACTAATCTAAGAACAACTATAAAGAACTAACATGAAAGAATATAACAATCTTAAATATAATATACATCATAACTCACATCCTCTGCACATGTCGCAGGGTATATAGTAATCACTCTAATACAAGTATGATACAATATCTAAAATATGTATCACATGTTGTAATGCCCCGCCGGGGAACCCAGGAGAACTAATCTAAACATGCAACTAAGTTAATAGGATAAAAAAATTAAATGTTTACAAACAATAATGATAACAACACGGAAGCAAACAATGAAACACATGACATACTCATAAAAGTGACTCACCATAGAAACAAATCTCGAGAGTTCCTTGACGTAGAATTACTTAAGCAAACTAATCTACGAAGAACAACTATAAAGAACTAACATGAAAGAATATAACAATCTGAAATATAATATACACCATAACTCACATCCTCTGCACATGTCGCAAGGTATGTAGTAATCACTCTAATACAAGTATGATACAATATCTAGAATATGTATCACATCTGATACACTAATACAAGATTACAAAATGATATCATAACATATAAATAGCTATCATGAAATAACCATAAATCCATCTGTAACACATAATATAACACACTATCCAATGGATCAATAATATAATGAAAATTAATACATGAGCATCCTCAAAACCAACTGAAATAACCAACGCACACACAAAAAGGCCTAAAAGAGTTCGGCAACTGAAACTGAAAGGCAAGGTGGATATTACATGCAAAATTATTAAGGGGTAAATTATACACAACTTTTGAAATACTAATTGCAAATTAGTGTATATATTAACAAGCTAAACATTTGAATGTGTTAATATAACCAAGTAATTAATTTAAATTTAAAGACTAGTTTTAGTACAGAAATATTAATAAATGATTATCAATACTAACAAAATAAATGTATTAAATTTTGGATTTGACAATTTGAATGAGATGTTATTAATTGATTGCAAATCTAAGCAAGTAATCAATTTAAATTTAAAGACAAGTTTTAGCATGGAAACCTTAATAAATGCTTACCAATGCTAACAAAATTAAAGTATTTAATTGTATAATTTGTTGATTTGAATGACATGTTAAATCATTCATGTGCCAGTCAATATCTTAATTTGTCAAACAACTATTTCTAAATTGGAAGATTCAATATCAGATACACCGATCAACGGTGCCTTGCTCTTTATCTTCAGGAGACCACACAGGTTCGGGATTCCACTCTCTAGCTTATGTTCTCGTCCAGCCTGAGATCTGATCATCTTATCACATCCTTTTTCACTTCGGCGTCTCCTGCCCGCAGCACGAAGCGCCCTCTCGGTCCTCCTTCTGGACACACCAGGCTTGTGAGACCTCGTAGAGATCGTAAAGATCACACTCAGCAGCAGCACTCCACCACCAGTGTTACTCAAAGACGGTCTGGGACTCCTAGTCTCAGATCGTATCCTTCGGTGCTTGATTACTTCTCGCCTGGAAAGAACCTCTAGGCGCTCTCCCTGGTTCTTTTGTTTTCTGTTTTCTGTTTTCTGCTTTCTTGTTATTGTTCTTTCTCCGGACACCGGTTGGTGCGCCTGTTGCTGGTTGTTTTGCTCTGTATGTTCCCAGTCCCTTAGACCCTTGGTAGTCTCTTATTGGACATTAATAATTTATCTTATCTTATTTATCTATCTATCATAATTTGGAATGTTTCCATAAGCTTTGTTTCCACTAAATTGAACCTTGTCCATTGATTCAGTCTTTGACACAAATTCAACTTAGTAGGTTTTGCACTTCAAATTTATATTCAATATCTAGACCTACAATAAATAATTCCAAGTGTTTAGAAACAAGTTTAAGAAATCACTAGGCAAGCATCTTCTCCTTTGACCAAAACCATAGACTAAGTTCAACAATTTTGCAATAATGATCCAACACCTAAGCAATCATGAATATGCTTAGTTGATACAAATATTATGTAATTTTGAAAGTTCTCATGGTAATGCAATGCAGAATAAAGCTAGTATGTTTTATTCCGATTCAATATACTAGTGATGGCACATAAGTTGTCATTTTATACAACACCTTAGTGTGTAATTTGAAAGTATTTATACTAACTCATAATAGCTAATTAAGAAAAGGTAGGTTTGGGCCTTTTTAACTATTTGAAGATCGAATCCACACCATAAATTGACTGAAAAAAAATGAAAAAAAAAATGAATGAATGTGACTGCAAATCAAGTTCAAACACTTGAAATTTGTGCTAATGAGTTTGTTTTATTTTACAACTTTTTCAAAAAAAAAATCATTTTACATATTTATCATTACATTATAAACAACCTATCAAAATTAATCCAAAATGAAGAGAAAATATAGTTTAAATATTTTCCATCACGATAAATTACATAAAATTTAAATAATTAACAAATATTCATGAACAAGTTAATAAAAAAATTAATTATAGTTTAAATATTTTTTTTGTGTGGATGCTCATTACAATCATTCCTATCACCCTCATCATCATGAGCAAGAACCTCATGGTTGATACAGCTTGGTATTTTTGGCAGTAAGCAACTTGAACAATACACAATAGTAGCTTTGGCATCTTAATAGACTATATTCAATGCAACACAGGCTTTGTACAAGAAAATATGTATATGTTATCCAAATAGAAGTGCATGATCCAGTCAGCTCTATATAACCTCAAAATGAAATTGTCTACTTCTGAACATAAAATATTTTGTTTTAAATAATGTTTACCTCCCTCTTATATTACACTGAATGAACTAGGATTTACTGCCACAACAATTCCAATGAACCGCGCTGTTCTGAAACAATCAATAGCACCGGGATACAAAAAGCAAATCTTTGCTGTGATAATATCATTGCCTTTGATTGGCATTATCATTAACTTTGATCTTAGCTGCTGTTTCATCACAAACAATCTTGAACTTTAGAACCTTGTGAAGCTGACAAACATTCGTGATATGCTTCCTTGGAGTCTGTTTAGAATCAACTATGTACTTTCCCGCAAACAAGTTTGCTTCAGAGGGCCCACTTTCCTCGTGTACTAAGGCGTATTCTTCAGCTGCATCATGTTCAATGAATTAGACACCATTGAAAGTTTAAGTTTAAAGTAACCATGATTTTATCTAAAGTTTAAGAATCAAAACCACAACGTAAACTCTCTAAATAAGGCAGCCATATAAAAGGAATGTACAGTCAAAAATATAAACGCGTGGAAATACCAATACAGGTAGTTCCTCTTGCATCGATAATGATGTCTTCGCAAAAAGAGATGAATTATGGAATGATGTCCTGAGGATAAGGGGTAACAATCTCTTCCCACATATGTGGAGGATCCCCACTTTGAGTTGACTAGCATGTGCACATCATATATAACAATATAAAAGGAAGATAGCAATTCCCCAGATTCACAATATGAGAAAGAAAGAAGATTTGATTAAAAAGTATTCCCCCAGAATCACATACCGAATAGATTTGATTATATAATGTTACTGAGATTTGATTGTTGTTTGTTTTAAGAATACTAAACTTCGACACAATCCTGAAAATGTGAAGAAGAAACACTATTAATTGTGAGGCTTTTTCAATTTGGATCAAGTTTTTAATAACATTTTTCCTTGTGCTCAGACTTGAAAAACGTCGAACAAAAGAAGACATCTAACCTTGCTCCCTTTGTTAATGAGATGAACTACCAAAATCTCATGGGCGGCAAAGAGGTAGAACCTCATAGCAAACTTCAAATTGAAAAATTCTCAATGGAAATGCATAACTTTATTGTAACTATAATGCAATAGATGAAGATAAGTGGCTCAGTGCTACTGGAGAGCATGAAATAAGTTGTAGTCACCTAATTGAGTTTGGCAGTATGTTTGTAGACGAGGGAACATGGAAAATATCACTTGAAATTCAAGAAGCTTCAACAGTTTACCAAAAGTGATCAATAAATCCGGAGTTACAGTTCACTTTGAAATATATTTAGGAAAAAAAAAGCAATCATCTTAGCAATCCAACATGCAAAACTAAAAACAGAAAGCATGTTTCCTATGATTAGTAGGAAATCCACTAATAAAATCCACCTAATGCCCAGAAGGACAGGGAATAACTGATATAAACAAAGTTTTCTATGAAAGCTTAGATTGATTGCATGATAAAAAACCTAATAAAATAATTCACACGCTGTTGGTGTAATTAAGGCATTTTACCTTGCTTAATTGTAACCTAGGTCCTAATTACACTTTACTTAAGTTTACTAAGGGAATCCAATAGGAGTAGTTGGAGCATTTCCACTTTTGTGGTCTTATCAGTTTATCACCTTCCACCTTAGTTGCAGATGTTACACAAACTTTATTACACATTGGAGGATGATCTACCTTTGATGGACATGTGATTCCACCTTTGGGTGGGTGATAAATTGTCTCTTGATCCTCAAGTAATGAGACAACAACATTTGTCATTGTCTCATTCACTCCTTTGTACTCAAGGCCTCTCCTATGTAATATCTATTCAATCCATTGTATTAATCTATATTGCATTCTTGGTGAGAATACAATTTATTCTTATCATATTCAAGCTCTCTTGTTATTGTGTTTTTCATTGCATCTAAATCTTGGGTGGCTACCTTCATAGTCAAATCTTACATGGTATTAGGGCTTTTAGAGTGCCATTGGTTTGCTATTTGAGAGAATTTTCGTTAATTGAGTTTGGGTGGGGTGTCTTGTGTGCTTTTGTCTCTTTGGTGCACTTTTCTTTTTCAATTTTGGCTTGCCTAAATTTCCACTTTTAACTCCACATAATTATGCAACATGGAAAGATTATGTATGGAGTAAATTAATGGAAAAGGGTTTAAATCATTATACTGATGGAACAATTTCAGAACCATTGGCTGATCCTAATTTGAAAAATGAATGGCTCATTAAAAGTTCAATGGCTCTTGGTACTTTGAGAAAATATGTCTCACTTGATCTCATCTTTCATGTTGCAAAATGTAAGATAATCAAGGAAGCATGGGATAAACTTGCACAATTGTATGGTCAAGTGGATGAGATTAGGGGATACACACTTGATAATGAACTTCTCAGCTTGGATCTAGAGAACTTTGCTACAATTAAAGACTATGTCAGTAAGGGAAATGAGCTAAGAGCACAACTCAAGGATTGTGGTATTGAGAAGAAGGATGAACAGTTAGTCTTCAACTTGTTGGGGAAACTTCTTTCAAAGTATGCAGCTTTTGTTTCAAGTTTCCAAAATCAGGTTGACAATGGAGAGTGCCTACACTACGCTATCATTTGATTCTTTTGTAGATATGTTGATGCTTGAGCAATCAAAGTTAATCGTCATGGGCATTCTTAAGTCATCCAAGTCACATGCTTTGGTGGCTAGTCATGAGAAAGGATCCAACAAGAAGCAGAAGCAATCTAAGCCTCAGCCACACAAGGATAGAGCACACTCTTCCTCTCCTCAACAAGGACATTCTACGTCCTCTCCTAAAGGGTAATTATTTAAGAAGGAGAAGTCTTCTTGTGCATACTACAAGAAGAATAGACATGAAGAACACTATTATTATAAAAAGGATATTGATGAATTGAAGCATCTTCTTAAGAAGAATAGAATGAGTTTGCCTTCAAGAATGTCTACTTCAGCTTCTTCTTCACAACAAACAGAATTTGATAAGGAAAAGAGTCACACATTTGGGACCAACTATGACACTTAGAGACCCTTAAGACATCTTAGGACCCATTAGTGTACACTAGAACCTCTTAAGACACCTAGGACCCCTTAGCACCCCTTAAGACTCCTATGAACCATTAATGTATGCTAGGACCCCTTAAGACGCATTAATGTATCCCAAAACCCATCAATGTATCCTAGGATGCATTAATACACGTATGAGGAGACCTTAGAATCCCTTAAGACATCCTAGGACTCATTAATGTTTGGAGGACGTGTCTTGTGTGATTTTGTCTCTCTTTGGTGCTCTTTTCTTTTTCAATTCTAGATTTGCCTATATTTCCACTTTTAACTCAACATAATTATGCAGCATGGAAAGATAATGTATGGAGTAAATTAATGCAAAAAGTTTAAATCATTATGCTAATAGAACAATTTCAGAACCATCAAATCCTAAGGCTGATCCTAATTTGAAAAATGAATGGCTCATTAAAAGTTCTATGGCTCTTGGTACTTTGAGAAGATATATCTCACCTGACCACATCTTTCATGTTGCGAAATGTAAGACAATCAAGGAAGCATGGGATAAACTTGCACAATTGTATGGTCAAGTGGATGAGATTACGGGATACACACTTGATGGTGAACTTCTCAGGTTGGATCTTAAGGACTCGTTGATTGAGTTTGGGAGAGGTATCTTGTGTGATTTTGTCTCTCTTTGATGCTCTTTTTGTTGTTGATTTTTTGTGTGTGCTTGTCTTAACCATGGGCAATGGCATTGCCCTCCCAACCATAGAGGAACAGCTATCGTCTCCCCCAAGCACTGCAGATTAACTTATTATTTGATCTGCTATAGTATTGTGTGTGTGTATACCAAGAGAGGAAGATTTGATCTTCCTTTATATCTATTAGTGGTGCCCCTTCACCAAGGGTCACCACTCCACGTGTGGCCCCATTAATTTAATAATTATGTTATTATTATAATATAGTTATATTATCACAATAATAATATAATAATTAAATTATCAATATAATTATTATATCAATATAATTATTATATCACTATAATTATATTATAACAACCTTTATGTTATCTATGTCAGCCTAAAGAATCCGACCATAGCTACAATAACATTAACACTCCATCTTCTAGCATTCCTTGTTGTCCTTTAGTAGCCAGAAAGGAGCACTCATTTCCCAGCACAGACACCTAATGTTATCTTTAGTGTAATAGGAATGCCATACTATATAAGGAATCACTCCAGTGTTACTGACACCACTTTGTTTTTTTCGTGTTTGTCAATGCCAGTAAGTCACTCCAAACTCTGTCCAAAATTGACTGCTAATAGAATACGATTGCTCTTTGCAATAGTAATCACTCTTATCTTGAACGGTGGACTATGACGGATCAGGTATTGGCATTGCACGTACTCCAATTCACTATCATCGGAGATTGCCTGAAATGTGGATATCGATGCACAAAAGAATTAGTCACCAAGACTACCTAGTTCTCCACGATGGTTATAAGTTAATCTTCAAGTAATTTGGGCATTCTGACGGCTACAGGGATAACTTGGATCGACTCTTGATTGACTTAACTCTGCTCGATGAAATTCGAATCTCTGAATAACTATATCCTCGATAGTTTGCAAGACTATCTCTAACAGAATACAAGGATCTTTGAATTCTTTGCGATGAGTAGATGTGATCTGTGTTTGATAAGGTTATAGAATCCTCCTCGAGAGTCGTTGTTCACTTAGGGAATTGACAGTTCCTCGCCCTCAATATATATCATGCATCAATGGCACCAATGCTCCGTTCAATATCTCTGTGATTGGCCCTGTCGGTTGTGTGTCCAAGAATCTCTTGAGTATGTATAATACAACCTCCGAAAGATTGGTTGTGTAAGCACTTGTCGTAACGATGTCTTGCCCAATATTAGATATATTGGAATCCTTAGACAAGCGATATCAATATTTTAATAATCTTTAATCTTTTCTGCGATATAGAGACGGATGTTGTGTCACAAGTATCGCTCAACAACTATATGATGTTGAGTCCCCCCAAAGAGACTCTCAATGATCAACCAACAAGATATATCACCGTCATCCCCAATCCTTGAATCGCCACTTTGACAACAATATATATATATATATATATATAGATCCTCTTGTATGGGTGTCGGCAATTTTTCCAATTCAGCGTATTGATAGAAATAATACAGAAATGTCAAAGGTTTCAGATGATGGCAACATATATAAGGCTTTATATATAAAATTCATCTTCATATATCTGTAGTCACTCGGCAATTATATTGTTATTCCCTTAATGACAATTGACCAATATATTGGAGTGTTTTGGCTTGTATAGAAACGCAGTTGAATATCTCCTTGAGTAGACAAATATGATTTCCTCTTTCCTTTGAATCCATTCCATGTTCGTAGATGCCTATCCTCTCCTTTCCTCCCATTATTCTCCACAGTTTCCACAACGCCTACAAGATTAGGGCTTTCACCCTCTTGACAGATCGCGTCATCTGAACATGCAACGAGAAGAAAGTTTCACCCCGGCCTCTGGGAGAAGGCAAAGATCAGTACTCTCCCTGTCGAAGAAGCATTCGAAGTCCATAAAATCACGACATGTCTTATTGACGACAAGAGTTGCATGGAGGAATCCGCAGAGCTTGAATTGTTGTTGCACGTCTCATCGTAGCACCTCCACATCAATTCTGACTCCATCAATTCAGCAAAACCAAACCATTCAGATTCCCAGAAGTTCGAAGCTGCTCTGATACCATGTTGTTTTTGTGTGTGCTTGTTTTAACCACGGGCAATGACATTGCCTTCCCAACCATAGACAAACAACTATCGTCTCCCCCAAGCACTGCAGATTAACTTCTTATTTGATCTATTACAGTACTGTGCGTGTATATATGCCAAGAGAGGAAGATTTAATCTTCCTTTATATCTATTAGTGATGCCCCTTCACCAAGGCTCACCACTCTTCACATGTGGCCCCATTAATTTAATAATTATATTATTATTATAATATAATTATTATAATATAGTTATATTATCACAATAATAATATAATAATTATATTGACAATATAATTATTATATCACAATAATTATATTATAACAACCTTTATGTTATCTATGTCAGCCTGAAGAAATCCAACCATAGCTACAATAACATTAACATTTTTTTTTTCAATTTTGGGTTCGCCTAAATTTCCACTTTTAACTCCACATAATTATGCAACATGGAAAGATAATGTACGGAGTAAATTAATGGAAAAAAGTTTAAATCATTATGCTGATAGAACAATTTCAAAACCATCAAATCCTAAGGCTGGTCCTAATGTGAAAAATGAATGGCTCATTAAAAGTTCTGGCTCTTGGTACTTTGAGAAAATATATCACCTGATCTCATCTTTCATGTTGCAAAATGTAAGACAATCAAAGAAGCATGGGATAAACTTGCACAATTGTATGGTCAAGTGGATGATATTAGGGGATACACACTTGATGGTGAACTTCTCAGCTTGGATCTTAAGAACTTTGCTACAATTCAAGACTATGTCAGTGAAGCAAATGAGCTAAGAGCACAACTCAAGGATTGTGGTATTGAGAAGAAGAATGCACAGTTAGTCTTCAACTTGTTGGGGAAGCTTCCTTCAAAGTATGCAGCTTTTGCTTCAAGTTTCCAAACTCATAGGTTGACAATGGAGAGTGCCTACACTACACCATGATTTGATTCTTTTGCAGATATGGTGATGCCTGAGCAATCAAAGTTAATCACCATGGGCATTCTTAAGTCATCCAAGTCACATGCTTTGGTGGCTAGTCATGAGAAAGGATCCAACAAGAAGCAGAAGCAATCTAAGCCTAAGCCACACAAGGATAGAGCACACTCTTCCTCTCCTAAACAAGGGCATTCTACGTCCTAAAGGGGAATCATTTAAGAAGACTTCTTGTGCATATTGCAAGAAGAATGGACGTGAAGAACACTATTGTTATAAGAAGGAAATTGATGAATTGAAGCGTCTTCTCTCGAAGAATAGAATGAGTTTGCCTTCAAGAATGTCTACTTCAGCCTTTTCGTCACAACAAAAAAGAATTGATAAGGAAAAGAGTCACACATTTGGGAAAAGTAAGAACAAAGGACAACCTTTTTATGCTACTTCATGTCATGATTCAGGGAGATTTCTTCTAGATTTAGGGGCTTCTCATCATATGGCATCTTCACAGTCTATGTTCTCTTCATTGGAGCCTTGTAGGATGCCACTAATTTTGATAGGCAAGCATACACATATGAATGTGATTGGGAAAGGATCTATTAATATTGAGGATGGCACCTTCAATGATGTGTTGTGTCTCACTTGACCAATAATCTTCTTTTCATCTATCAAATCACTCATGGTGCAACAAGGAAGACTATGGAGTTCATTCCTAATTCAATTATCATCAAAGTTATCATTGCTACTAGGGTGGTGGATCATGCATCTTAGTTGCACTCCTTTTCAGACTTTGTTCCTATTGATGGTTGTGATTATTCAAATGATGATCACAATTCTAGTGTGGATACCAATCTTGAGGAGAACTTTGGTTACTTGAACTTGGGTATACTCACAAGTGATCCAATTCACGAGCCTTGCATTCCATCTCCTCCTATTGATATCACATCTATTGTTGCTCTTGATGATGCTTGTGCTTCTGGAGTTTTGACTTCTTGTGATTCAGCGCAACAAGATATACATTGTCTTCTAGACATAGTAACTTGGGATGACTACTTGACAGACATTGGAGGTTTGTTTGTGGAGTCCTATCTTGCAGATTTGGCAAACACCATTGATGACATTCATCTTCTCTTTGATGGAAATGATCATGCTTCGGTTAATGTGAGGGACCACTTTGACCCTCTTCTTCATTCTCTACGTTATCATCCTTCACAGTTTGACATGATTGTGGATACCTTGGAGCAGCATTTAGAGGTCTCTTTATCTTCAAAAGAGATGCTCGAGTCTTTGGATATTGTTCTACATGCATCTTCACTAGATTTTGGTTTGTCTTTTTCAGCAGTGTGGCCTAGTACACCTGATTTCGAGGAGGCAACTTTCAGCATCAAAATGGGGACACTTGAGCAGCCTTCAGAGACTCCATACATCTTAAGGTTTTGTCTTGCATATTCTTTTCAAAATTGGGGAGACTTCTTCCATATACCTTTGGTTTTGTTTCTTCCTAAAGGGAGGAATGTTGTTCGACAATCGTGAAGCATCTTCTACATCCAGCTTAGAACATCTACCATTGGTGTACATTCTACATTGAGGGGGGGCTACTTGGTCTCTCTCCTCTCTTATGGAGGGGACTTTTTCCTCAATTGGGGTTTTGTCCTCATTCTTCTTTGAGAGTTCTTTTATATTTTCATCTCTCTTTTGGGGAGGAGTTTTGCCCCACTAGGTTTTCTCCTTTTCTTTGTTTGTGAGAGATTGCATTGCATACGTGGGTATCTAACATGGCTTAGCAGCCAGAACCCATCTTGCATTGTTAGCTTTTGTACATTCTCCTTAAGTTGTCCTTAGGGGGTAGTGTTGGTGTAATTAAGGCATTTTACCTTGGTTAATTGTAACCTAGGTCCTATTTACACTTTACTAAAGCTTACTTAGGGAATCCAATAGGAGTAGTTGGAGCATTTCCACTTTTGTGGTCTTATCACTTTATCGCTTTCCACCTTTGTTGCACAAACAGTATTACACATTAGAGGATGATCCACCTCTAGTGGACATGTGAATCCACCTTGGGTGGGTGATAAGTTGTCTCTTGATTATCATTTAATGAGACAACGGCATTTGTCATTCTCTCATTCACTCCTTTGTACTCGCCTTGGCTATATAACCAAGGGCTCTCCTATGTATTATCTATTCAATCCATTGTATTGATTTGTATTGCATTCTTGGTGATTATCATATTCATTCTCTATTATTATTGTGTTTTCCATTGCCTCTAGATCTTAAGTGGCTACCTTCGTAGCCAGATCTTACACATGCATCCTCAAGAAGGCTAAGAATATTATCCCTATAAATGTACCAAACTCTTCAATATCCTGAAATGACCACCATATCTAATGTCCCCTTTTGGGATAACCTTAAAATCTGCCCTAGAATCACAAGTTCAATAAAAACAAGAAATGTAATATAGTTAGGGATATAACTTCCCTCAAAAAATATGTAAGCCAGATAGATCTTGGTTGAGATCTTGCAATCATATTAAACACTTATCGAAAATATGATTCATAAAATCAATCATTTCTACTAGTGTTAGAGAACAGATAACATATGGCACATGTATATTCATAATCATCTTAATTTAAATAAATCCTACAATATCTATAATCCATTATTAGAATTCAACCATAACAACGCTTGGATGAGGAGACATGATAGGGTGTCGAAAGTAATCCTCACACTAAGCCCAAGAGCGAATATACCATCCCCTTGGCCCCATGTGGCAGGCCACCAACCATCCATCATGAGGTGTACTTAGTGGAGAAGCTTGTCTCTACGCTCCCTATTCATGCCACCTTATTCACCCTCCTATGATTGAGACTACTTTAAATTCATTCCAACAATCAACCAATGTAGAGGTTGGAAGGTAAACCGCAATAGGATGCCCAGTAACTTCAACCCAATTAAGTCAAAGAGTGTGCAGCGTCGAACTAAGACAACTCGCCCCTTGGCTCACAAGTCGCAAGAATATCCACTATTACCAATCCATCACTAGGGCTAACCTACTTAATTCAAGGGAACCCTGGGCATTGAGGAAGATTGTTCAGGCCATTTAAGCCCGAGAGCGTGCAGCATCTAACCAAGACAACTCGCCCCCTAGCCCACAAGTGGCAAGGACATCCACATTGATGAATCCATCCCTTGAGGTGACCTATTTAATTCGAAGGAACCCATTTCTACCACCACTCCCTAACATATTTCCCTCCACTCCCGTAAGATTGCTTATGTGAATAAAGAATAGATAAACTCATAGATGGAAAACTCGCCAAAACCAAACACTAGTCAAGGCCTGAAAAAAATATTCAGGAAAAACTCGGTCAGTTCTCCGCAAAAACACGGCAGAGAACTTGGGAACTTAAAAAATTGCTTAAATTTAATTAGAAATGCAATTTTTTTGCAAAATTGAATTAGAAGATGCATCCAATGAGTCAATAAATGAGAACACAAAAGAAACAAGCTGAGTCTAGATATATTGAAGCGCAAAGTGGGTACGAAATCACATTCTCGTGAGGAATGTTGATGGCTGGAAGCAAAATAGTAAATAGTTTCTGTAAAATTAAAAGTAAATACATCATTACAATTACATCTTCCTCTTCCCAGCTCTAGTTAAAACTAAGGAAGAGGTAGAACTAGAGGGTCTAAACCTAGAAGTCTGCACTCGGCGTGACTATGCCTCCTCGCTCGATATGTCAAATCTGCGTCAAATCCACTTCATATTGATGGAAATCAATTTGCAAGTGTTTGGAAGAGTATTTTTCCCCCTCTTAGCAAAATACAAGTGAAGAAATGAAGAAATGAAATCATTTGGGCTGTTTTTTTGCCTTCAAGCGTTGTTATAAAACTGCGGCCGAGTTTTAAAAATGGACTGGCTGAGTTTTTGCCAAAACTCAGCGAGTACTCGGCGAGTTTATGGCACAAGTATAAGTGGTAAAAACTCGCCAGGCAAAAAAACTCTACGACTTTTTGCAACTCTGCGAGTAGTCCATCTATGGATAAACTCATTTATTATAGAACATAATATATTTACATGGTTTATTAACATCTTGCATAATGACATTATCCCTATGGCATACCAAATACTTGTTAATGCACAAGTCTTCTTTTTACATCAATCTGATCAGCTGCTTATACTCAAATATGCCTGTGTATGAGAATCCTCTCCTATTCAATAATTTATACTTGCCTATCTACTTGAAGAGACCCATCTCTTTGAAAAGACATATCCATTTAAAGGGTCATGTCTATTGTTCATTGCCATTTGAGAGTAAATAATCCCACCCAAAGTGTTGTCTTTAATAACTATTGTTATGCCTTAATTAATTTTCCTTGCATAGTTTAGGAAACTAATTCTAGTCACCCATGTAGTTGTGTACAATGCCTATTGTTATGTTTGATAATATGGGTTATCCATCAATCTACTAGTTGTTAGTATTAGATTGGTTGTCACTCTCAAGTGGCTGTATGTAATGTCCTCATTTTCTGGTTCTCTTGTAGTGCAACTACTGTTGGCTTTTCGGGTTGGTGTCAATGGGATCATAGGGGTATTTTAATGTTGTCCATGTGTTTAGAAAGACTAATGGAGATGAACGACACTTTTTGGAGTGAATTCGAACTTGTCTGAGACTTACTATTTTTAGCAGTGGCCATTTTTAGCACTTAGCATTTATAGTAAGTTTCAATGCATCTCAGATTGGGCCAATTTGGTGTTTGGACACTATTTTTAGCAATTACTATTTTTAGTGTCTATTTTTAGTAGTTGGGCTAGCCTTTGTTTCTTCAGCAGTGTAATATTTCATATTTGGACGTTGGGTGAAGTCTTATTATGTTCAAAGAAATATATTTCGATATTAATCACTGAAGTCTCTTATATTGTCACTTTATGACTCAAGCGACTTGTACCCCTCGACCTAGTAATACAACATCATTTTTAAAGACACAATCTGGCGAATTACTTGGTGATTTCACACAGAGATCACAGTTGAGCTACAACGGTGTTCATATCTTCTTCTACAGTTTTTCGAGTCACAGGGTGCTAGTGTTCATTCATGAGGAATGATTGGGGGAGTTTGCTGAGTTTATTGCACATTTGTGAGATTGTTTATTGCTGGTCGTACTCTTCTAGACTAATCGTATATCATCTAGAGGATCAAACATTGCTTGAGAAGGGACGTGGATTTTCATGGAGTGGGTGTTTGGAGTTTGCTAAGATATTTGACTGGTTTTTGGACACCATTATTCCCTTCTTCTCTCCATTCTTCCAGCCATCTGTTTTGGAGTTTGGTGTAAGCAACTACGGTTTGGAAACCCTCATTTGCTGGTATTGTTTTTTCATGTCCATTATCTGAGAAAAATGGGCAAAAATTATTGAAGCCAAATAAAAAAACATGCACACAATAATTTTATCTTCTATTCCATACCTTCTTCAATGACACGAATTACAAATATATAATGAGTTATATAACTCCTATGACAACTCCACTAACATCTCACATTAAATCTAGGTGGGTTGTTCAACCACCTTTATTCTCTCCCTGTATTCTCACTCCTAAATCTCTACGTGAGTTGTATAGCTAACTCACTCACATTATTATACTCACAATAATATAATATTTTCTTCACACTCCATATAATATGATTTATATACATATATAGAAGAGTCTAGTCCTATATTCAAGGAGAGATTATCTCCACAAATCCCTATTTAGTTGCGATTGTTACTAAAGTAACAAGTACACAACTCAAATCATATGAGTTGTTAAAACAAGTCCAAACCGTAATAATATATAAATTGTTAATATAACAATAATATTACAAAATACTAGCATTTATATGATAATAATTACTCACATAATTATTATTTACCCATATACATGGAGCACTAACTCATATTTCCTAACATTCCCCCCCTTAGTGTGAACATGGTAGAAAAACATTCACACACTCCTCTACAATATGCTCGCTCCTATGGCATGCCCATTCTCATGGCTCATGACGATACAAAAGAAAGTCTCTCCTTCAATGGTTTTAAACAGGCTTATCACAAACCTTGACGTGAACAAGAACCCATCAACTATCCACCTCGTGTGGTTTTCTAGATTCTCCCACAAACCCTTTCAAGATCCATGAGTTGACTTACTCTGGTGCTTTGTTCGCCACTATCCTTGTACATCAAGGAAGTTATATAGGAATCAACATACATATCACAAATCTGAAAACCCATACTAGAAAATGTTTCACATTACATTCCATAAGAATACAATGTTCTTAATTGTAGTCATTGTTATCGGTCGTTGCCACTCGATCTCAAACAGCATAGACAACTGCCACTGCCATTGGAAGCTACCCTTGACTTTAGTCATTTTGGCACAAAATGGGAATGGAACATTAGTTATTCTTCCCCTCCCACTCCCTCCCCCCCCACAATGTGAAATTTTCACTTATTCATACAACCAGGAACACTGAAAGGCAAATCATATCATACTGCATACTATTGTCTGAATCTTGTTGTACATGATCACCATTGTCAATGAACATATTCATTGAACGATCATCTTCTAACGAAGTACGACAATCAAAGAATCATCACAGTCAAAGGACCTCTACAGTAATCTACTCTCCAATACAATCATTTTATCAGCATTCACACACCATACTAAAAAGAATAGAAAATGAAATGCCACCCGAGCTGATAAGTGGCCCCATCATTGGTGCCTGATGAGAGGATGATGATTGTCCTCCTTCCGTCGTTGCCTCCTGCCTCCAAAACGACGTTTTACACTTTATTCACTCAATCTTTTGAGAGTCCAAATGGATGGGCTCAAAAAACAAGATTGTCAAACATACTTGTAAAACTCGTGAAATAATAGGAAGTTGAATTCAACCAAAAATGCATAAGTTTTCAAACAAATTATCCACTGAGAAGTAAATCACGTCCACCATTTTGTTCTTCTTCTAAAGTAAACTGCTTACTAAATACCAAATATTTCATCAAAAAAGTTATGGGTTTTGTTCTATTATTCATCAGCGTTCAAAAACATTTTTAATTTTTGGTTTTTGTTCAATATTGAGCAAGATATTGCAATTTTACTGAACATATAGTGAAATAAATCTCTACATGAGTTGTATAACCAACTCACTTAAATTATTATACTCACAATAATATAATATTTTCTTCACACTCCATATAATATGATTTATATACATATATAGAAAAGTCTACTACTATATTTCAGGAGAGAGATATCTCCACAAATCCCTATTTAGTTGTGATTGTTAAACTCACATAACAATACACAACTCAGATCATGAGTTGTTAAAACAACTCCAAACTGTAATATATATTTGTGTTAATATAACAATAGTATTACTAAATACTAACATTTACATGATAATAATTACTCATATAATTATATTTACCCATATAAATGGAACACTAACTCATATTTCCTATCACGTTATTTTCATTAATCAGCAACTGGATATGTTAAAAACATGTGTAATTGGTTTTCACCATCTGGGTATCTCTAGTTTGATTTGTATTGTAATTTTCACTCTAGTTGCATAATATAGTGTTTATTTTAGCAATGATAATGGCCAAACCCAGCTCATTTAGATAGTTTCAAAATCATTTTCTTATTGTTCTGGTTAAGTGGCGATGGTGACAAACCCCCGCAATCTAGATAGTTGCAATCTCAAGTTATTTCATATTATTGTATTGTTTGAGTTGGTGTGGCCATCTCCCACTCATCCACTAAAGCATTTGCATATTGGGTTTAATGTGCATGCATGTAGTCTAAAGCTAACATTCAGCATTAGTTATATCTTATTTCATTTATTTCAAAAGCAAAAAAAAATCAGGGATGGTCATTGCATTGTAAGTGTCGGTTGGTTGGCGATTGTGTTCCTCTTGGCAACCATTGGGTCATTTAAATATGTTGTGTACCGCCAAGGAAGGGAGTGTTGTGCGTCCGATGAATTGTAATCCTTAGCTGACCATCTCTTGTCTTCTTCTCTGTAATGAATTCACGAGTGAATAAAGATATATATTTCTCCTATATCTGGCACGCACTATCATCTATATTATTATTTCATTTAAGTAATTTACCAGGTATAGTAGCAAACAGCCCCTCCTTTAAATAAATTGCTGCAATTTGTATGCTGCTGATAATTTCCATAATCTAGTCAGCCTCTGATAAAATTGTTGTTCAATTAATCTTAGTCAGCTAATTAATCTTAGTAGGTCCTTCATTTAGTTTCTAATCACTTCTGATCTTATTGCCCAAATTTTTAACTGATATAAATGCCACAATCTGATCTTTAAAGATTGTGATCTCATCTAGTGAAGGTTGCGACCATGTAATTGGTGGAGGTATAACACCATACGACAAAGTGAACCCTTTAATAAGTTTGTGATGTTTTTAACTAGCTAGAACTCAAAGCTGATTTAATTTGTAAAAACACTTAATTTTTCTTAATTTTTTAAATCAAGGAGTCTGATTTAATTTATGTCAAAACCCTCTTTCTCACTTCCATTAGACCTGACCTGAGTTATGTTGTGAACTACATCTCTCGCTTCATGACAGCACCTGAAGCTGAGCACTGGGCTGCAGTGAAGCGTGTGCCGAGATATGTGAAGGGCACTTCTAACTTTGGCATTCTGTATGGCAGAAGCAAACATCCTAGACTCGTTGGTTTCATAGACTCGAATTGGGTAGGTTTTGTTGATGACAAGAAGTCTACATTTGGGTATGTGTTCAATTTGGGTACTAGTGCGGTCACATGGGCCAGCAAGAAACAACAGGCAGTAGCTCTTTCCTCAACCAAAGCAGAATATCGGCGAACTGTTAAAGCAGCTTGTGAGGTAATTCAAATGTCTCAAACAGGCCCTTCACCCTTGTATTGTAACAATCAAGGGGTGCTCAAACTTGCCAAAAATTCAGTCTTCCATGAGCAGACCTAGCATGTTGAGCTTCATTGTCACTTCATCCACAAGCTTGTAGAAGATGGATCAGTACAGTTGCAATATGTTCCAACTAAGGATCAAACTGCACACATTCTCACCAAGTCTCTAAGCCCCGACAAGTTTGTAAGATTTAAGGGGCAACTTGGTGTAGACAAATTGACCATTAAGGGAGGGTTTTTAAAAAATATTTGCATATTTTATTATTAATGGTCAATATTGTATTTTTAGTATAGTCTTAGTTAGATTAGATTCTTTCTAATTTCATCTTCATTTTTTTATTGTTTCTTATCGAAACATCGTAAATGAAATTGCTATATATGTACTTATTTCATTCAATAATCAAGCAATTACCATTGTTTAACAGAAAAGTCAAATAATATTTCCTCTGCCTACTATTTTGTCTTATTCTCCTTGGGAAGCGTATTATTTCGTCATATAGTGGGACTAGGGAGAAGATATAATATTTTAATGTTTAGATGCTTCTAGAAAGCAAAACTCAGCCCTTGGTGTTGAGATAATTACCATCGATCTTGTAAGCCTTCTCTATAAAAAGCAAGGCATTTCTCATTTGCAAAGTTACTAGTTGGTAGTTGTCATTGTTAGTATTACGGGAAGTAATTGGTAAAAATCTTGATGATATTAACAGAGATCGAATGATCATTATATACAAAAGAATGAACGATGTTTCCTTAGGAAACAATCGTAAAGAATAGAAACATTCTATTCTAACTAACTGACGACTAAATATTAGAAAGAATCTAATATTTACAATAGATTACATCAGTTAAATAGATAACGATTAATAGAATATAACTATTACTTTAATACCCTCCCTTAATGGTTAATCTATCCACTACACCAAGCTGTCCTCTGAATTTGGCAAACTTGTCTGGACCAAGAGGCTTGGTGAGAATGTCTGCAGTTTGATCTACTGTAGGAACATACTGCAAATGTATTGTCCCGTCTTCAACTAGTTGTTGAATGTAGTGACAGTGGATATCTACATGCTTGCGTATTATACGAAACTTGTCTAACAAAGCCCTGGATTTGGACTGAGAAATGAATATACAAGAAGGTTGTTGCCAAACCTCAACACCGAGGTAATAATGCATGAGGCCAAGGTCAGTCATATCAAAAGACTGGCATAAACTTTGTTTGATTCCCTGAATCAAAGATGTCAAACTATCAGTGATGATCAGATCATCCACATAAATGACCAGAAGGATGATGTCACTGTTAGTAGTCTTGATGTACAAATTTGAGTCTGAAGAACTCCTCTGGAAGCCTTGATCACTGAGGTACTTATCAATTTTCATGTACCACGCCCTAGGGGCCTGCTTCAAGCCATAGAGAGCTTTCACCCGTCTGAGAACCTGGTGTTCTTTACCAACAACCTTGAAACCAGGAGGCTACGTCATGTAGACCTCTTCCTGTAGGTCACCATTCAGGAAAGCACTCTTGACGTCCATCTGAAGGACCTGCCAGCCAAACTGAGCTGCCATGGCTAGAACTAATTTGATAGTGCTCATTTTGTTGTAGGAGCAAATTTCTCCTCATAGTCAATGCCCTAACACTGAGAGAAGCCCTTCACAACTAAACGAGCTTTGTACTTATCCAAAGTAACATCAAACTTGTACTTTATTTTGTAGACCCATTTGCAGCCAATGGGTTTCTTCCCTAGTGGAAGATCAAAAAGGACCCAAGTGTGATTCTTCAGTACGCTCTGGTGTTCAGAATTTATGGCTTGTTCCCACTCCGGAATTCCTTTAGCCTCTGAGTATGTCTGAGGTTCAAACACACTGTGAATGTTGGCCATGAGAATAATAATGACAATCTCTGAAGGTTTGCTCTTCTTTCGAGCAGTTCTCCCCTCGATGAGCTCATCATCCCGAAGATCAGAAGTATCCTCGCCCACCATTTTGGCTAGAGAGGAGGAGGACCAACAGTATTATCAGGCGATGCTCTATGATCAGGTTCCTCATCAGAAGAATCTGGATCAAAATCTGGAGAAGCATCTGCATATCTAGGTGATCCTAGAGAAGGCCGGAGGTGTTTGTACAGAAATCACTGGTAGTACTGGAGCTACTTGAGTTGTTGGAGCCCTCCCAGGAGATGGAGCTAATGGAAGGCGAACTCCCAAATCATGAGCCTTCATGGGCTGGTCTGCTAAATCAAGAACAGGAGAGACAGGCATGAAAGGTCCTCGCTCCTCATCAAAGACTACATCACGACTGTACAGGAGACGAGATCTCTCAATGTCGATCAAGCGATAGGCTTTGTGAAGACTATTGTACCCAACAAGCATTAGTTTCTAGCTCGTGGCATCCAACTTGGTGCGTGACGCATCAGGGATCCAAACATAGGCAAGAGAGCTGAAAACCTTCAGGTGACTAATTTTGGGCTTGCGACCTGACCAAGCCTCTTCTAGGGTCTTGCCTTTGACCGCCACAGTGGATGACCAGTTCAAAAGGTAGACTGCAGTGCTAACTGCTTCCACCCAAAATCTCTTCGAAACATGTTTGTGCTCAAGCATAAACCTAGCCATCTCGATGATTGTTCTATTCCGACATTCAACTACATTATTTTGTTGTGGTGTGTGGGGTGTGGTTAACTGGCGCTTGATGCCATGAAGATCACAGAAGCTAGAGAATTTAGTAGAACAAAATTCCCCCCATTATCTGTCCTAAGAGCAATAATAGATTTCCCAGACTCTTTTTCAACTACAGGTTTAAACTTCTGAAATATAGTAAACGCTTCTGATTTCTTTTTTAGAAAATAGACCCACATTATTCTACTGAAATCATCAACAAATAACGGAAAATACCTGGACCCAAGAACAGAAGGAGTGGCCATAGGGCCGCAGATATCAGCATGAACAAGCTGAAGTACTTAAGAAGCCCGCCATGAGTTGCCAACAGGAAAAGGTGTGCAATGTTGCTTCCCAGCCTGGCATGCATCACAAACTCCGAGCTGCTGAGTCTGAATCTCTGGCAATCCGAGGACAAGCTCGTCACGAGCAAGTTGAGAGAGATAGCGCACATTCAAGAACCCATAACGCTGATGCCAAAGTGAACTGACAGAACACTACCGAGCAGCCATAGCGAGGTCCTAAGAAGTCCCAGAATCTGCAAGTCTGAAAAGATCACGATCCTCAAGACCAACTGCAACAACAAACCAAGTCTCCCTATCAGTGATGGTGCACTGATGTGAACTAAAGGTGACATCTACCCGTGGAGAGTGTCGCAGCATCTGACTGACTAAGCATAGATTTAGTTCCATCCCTAGAACGTGGTACACATCGAGGAAAATGAGATTCCTCCCAGTAGACTAAATCTGAATGTTGTCTTTGCCGACAACAGTGTACTCTTCCCCTCCACCAAAAATAACTAAATCTGAATAAGACTGGTAGTCAGTGAACCAGTCTTTACGGCGGATGAAATGATGAGAAGCACTTGAATCAATGTACCAGGCAGACGACTTGACATGGTCTACTGGCAGTGTGCCCCGAGGACGCGTCCCCCTAAAAATTCCCAACGTCTCCGAGACGGGGACGCATCAGGGATGGGTGGACGTCGTCTCGGCGTTTCCGGCGGCACCACTCATCCGCCACCGTTCTGTTGGAGATGCGGGGACATCCCGGTGTCCCCCTCGGGGACGGGGGGACACAAAAGAGTTTCCGAAGGGGACAAGGAGACACAAAAGAGTCCCCCTCGGAGACGAGGGGATGCAAAAGAGTCCCCCGAAGAGGCCTCCGTCACTACATTTTGGGCCTTGGCATTTTGATTTTGTAGCTTGTACTTGTTTTGATATTCATATCATGCTACTCGATGTAATCATCTGATCTTTATGATTAGATAGTGATACTCAATGCTCATAATTTTGATATATCATATCTATTATAAATTTATATAATATAAGTTTAGAACTCTTCCATTTGCTGATTCGACTATTTATAATTCTATTGTTCAAACTTCAATGTTCAATGTTCCATGTTCAATGTTCAAACTTCAATGCAATGTTCAAATATTTACTTTTAGTAATTCTAGTTTACTATTTTACAATTACTAAGAACTGTTTTACATCTTTATGCCTTATATTGTTATACATCTTTTCATAACTAGCATTTTAAGTACCACATGTATAGTATATTCACCCCCCCGGTCCCCCGCCGCCATCCCCCCACCATCCCCAAATTGAGGCCCCTCTGTCCCCCCTACCCGAAAACCTGTCCCCTTGCCCGATGTATCCTGTCCCCCAGGGCGGTGTAACTATGTCTGCTGGTCTTTTAGCCATGAAGGCGTTAAATGCAGATTATGTCTGCTCAGTCTGCTCTGCACTGTTCGCTTTGGGCTGCGAACCAGATTGCTTAGTGTGGGCAGCTAAGCGCTTCCGAAATTCAACCTTCGTGTGACCATACTTGTGGCAGTAGTAGCATTGAATGTCCTTTTTCTTGGAGCCTTCTGATGTTGGAGTAGAGGGTTTCTACTAAGAAGACTTGAGAATACTGCTGAGAATGAGACTTGCCCTTATCCTTCTGAAAGGATTTAGCAACAAAGGCTCGCTCGGTGGAGGTGGCACTAGAACTACTACCGAACTGTTGTTTCCACTGATCTTCCTGAAGCAGAAGTGTGCAGAGATCAGTGAACTTCAGATCAACACCAGTAGAAGTGATGTTGAGTCTCGATAAAATGCTCGTAGTACTTGGGTAAACTTTTGAGGGTTATTACCACAATGTCCTCTTCCTCCATCTTGCTTCCAATGGCACGCAATTGATCACAGATTTCCTAAATCCGATTCAGGTGGTCTGGGAGCAATTTCTGCTCAGCCATGATAATAGAAAACAGAGTGTTCTTGAGAAAGAAGGCCCTGCTTTTATCTGAAGTCTCATGTAGGGTTTTGAGATGCTCCCATATCTCAGTAGCTGTTTTGTTGGATGGAATTTGAGGAAGTTGATAATCAGCCACTGATAATTTGAGAAACATGACTGCCTCCTGATTCTGCTAGTCATAGGCAACCTGATCAGGACCAACTGTAGTTGAATGCTAAGTAGTACCCAGAACCACCTGATCGTTGTCGCGATATTCGAAGATGGTTAGCATCTGCTGCTTCCACGTGCTATAATTCCGACCATTGAACTTTTGATTTCCCTCAAGTAGAAGATTTGTCAGTGATGCCATGGCACGAATTTTAGTGAAAACGTGTAGAACTGAGAAGGCACATACTTTGAGGCAAAATGTCAGAAGACTCCAAAAAAGGAAGTGGAACCCAAAAAAGAGATCGAAAAACCCAGAAGGAATATGTTGTCAGATTTTGGATCTGCTAGCTCGAAAATTGGGGCACAAAAATCGAGGCACCTAGAAAAAACAGACAACAAACCAATTGAGCTCTCGAAAAAACCCACCAAGAATTTGAGATCGAAAAAAAATTTCGAGCCCAAAAATTAAGGTTTTCGAACGAAACCCTAGGTCGCGGCTTTGAGCACCAAAAAATGGCGAATGTGCAAAGAAATGTGGAAAAAGACCGTCGTTTTTGTAGCAAAAACGACCGCAATATAGGTCAAAATGGTGGCAGGAAGCTTCCACGCTTGAACAAACTGCAAAGTGGTGTCATAAAATGACACGAAAAACAGCGAAAAATAGAAGAAAAACCGTCGCGTTTTCTGCACAAAACGAAGCCGCAAACTTGTAGAGGTGGTGTCTAAAATCTAGACGCGAGCAGAGTGTTGTCAGTGGTCGCGTTTCAGATCGTGATCTAAGAAAAATGGTCGTCGCGCGGGAGTAGTAGAGAAAACGGTCGTGCGCGGGAGTAAGAAAAATGACCAGTAGAAATAAATCGTGGTTTCCTTAGAAAACTCCACGGAAAACCTAAACGGGTTTCAGACAATGGATTTCTCAAAGAGAAATTTGAAGATCCCACAAAAAATAATTTCAAAAAATTCTATTTCAGATAATTTCGATCTGAAATTATAATTTTTTTCGAAAAAATTAAAGATTTAGCTCTAATACCATATTACGGGAAGTAATTGGTAAAAATCTTGATGATATTAATAGAGATCGAATGATCATTATATACAAAAGAATGAACTATGTTTCTTAGAAAACAATCGTAAAGAATAGAAACATTCTATTCTAACTAACTGATGACTAAATATTAGAAAGAATCTAATATTTACAATAGACTACAACAGTTAAATAAATAACCATTAATAGAATATAACTATTACTTTAATAGTTAGAATGTAGAAATAGTAGTAGGAACTAAAGAGAAGAAATTGTTTTGAATGGCATTTGCAGTTAATATAAGTTAAGCATTGAATATATGGTGTCTTTCTTCTGTTCTTCCAATGTGGGTATGGTTTCTAATCTTCAATATTAGTTCAATCCAGTGATTTTGATGTTTATATGTGGAGATGTGCAATGGATTTCCAGTTCATACCATTTGTTACTTGCCGATGTAAGGTGCAATGCATGGTTAGTCTGAACACAGTAACAATATTTAGTTCAATTATGGATGCATGTTTGAGTTGCGTCAGTTTTGGGTATTCAAATGTATGTTCATGATCTGAAAATCTTTCGCATCCTTAGAAGATAGCACTATTTCTGCAACGTTGTGAGAAATCTAGCTAAGCAGAAATCAATTTTGTGGAATCTATCTGTCTAAAGCATTAATCATCATTGTCGTTGTCCTTAGGAATCCTTAGCTTAGTTTTTATAACCCTAATCGTTTTGTTATTTCTTTTGGAGCATTCAAGTTAGATTAAGTGTAAACATTCGCTGAGAGAGAATTTTGTTTGCATTCCCGGAAGATTTGCATAAGTCCCCTTGTGAATCCAGCAAATCACATTTATCCACTGAGTTTATCCATGCACTATCAAAAATTGACATTAGGAACCTTGGGGTGGTCTCGTTTGATCAGTCCTGATAGCACTTGAGACTTCCTTTTTCAAAAGAGAGAAGGATACGCCTCAATGGATTATATTCTATGTTGGTGGAGTGTGAAACCCCCATCAACACTACATATTCTAATTATGGAAATCCATGTCTATTCCAAAGCAAAATGATTGACCACATGTTGGAGATCATTTTCCATTCCACATTAGATAAAAGTCGCATGACTTGATTGAATTTTAAACTCTGGTGCATTAGACCATGTAATGTCCCCTTTTTGGGACATTAGAAAAAGTCACTTAAATAATTAAATTTTAAGTTGTCGATTTATATCAAATTTAATGACGACTTAATTTAATTATTTAATAAAGCAATTAAGTGACTTTCATGTCAACAAGGAATTATAAAATTGAAAAAGTCACTTTATAATTATTTCCCTCCATGCTCACATAAAAATTAAAAGAGAGGGAAAAATGAAAGGACAAGAAAAGGGAATTTCAAAAGACTTCTGGAATCTTCACCAAAGGATTATAAAAAAGCAACTCAGGTTTCATTTTGGGGATACTTGGTTTATTCTTTTCTTTTGGCAGAGCTCTGAGAGCTTTTTGTTTCACTTCTATTTTCTTGAGGACGAAAACCCTTGGGATTCTTTCTGCAAGTTTGAGGACGGAAACCCTCGAGCTTGGAGTCAGTGAACGGAAACCCATTGTCAGTTGGAGATATCACTCAAGTGTCTCGCTTGTGCTTCAAATTCATATTTTTGGTTATCCAATCTGACTATAAGTTTTGTGGCTACGATTGGATGTTTTTTGTTGTTGCTCCCTGATGATTTCAAGGCAATATTTTGTCATATCCCATGTTGGAAATCCAAATTATGACAACAATAGATCAATATTAATATCAATGATGGCCGACTAAAAGACTTAAGTCAAAGAACTATAAAATAAAATTTATATAATAGAGATATAAGTCAACTTTCGGATATTGACCATTAGAACTTCACAACAATTAATATCAAGAGAAAGGGTAAAATACGAATATGACACCTAAGTTGGAATCATACACAGGATTCTATTAAGGACACGGCAGATTGGTGATATGTTAAGTCGCTGATATGAAAGGAGTAAGTGGTCGATTAATAACAATGACTGCTAATTAAACAAAAAAACATGGCTAATATAGAGACGAATAAGATTAATAAATGGAAACCAGAGATTATATAGTCTATTGTATGTATTATATGTTAATAAGGGTGATATCAAAATCATAAATTCATATATATTTATACACTCAGTCCTATTACTATTCTAATCTGGGAGAGAAGATGTCATGCTACCAAGGAGGGGCTTGTATAAATCGAAGCAATGGATCTTTGTCCCAAGATAGGGTAGGGGTCAGCATTCCGTAAGTCTCCGTGATACGGACTTGGACATGTAAACTTTGAGGGAATCCATTGATAGTAGTCTCTAGGCAACTTGGTTAACACCTACTCCTTTTGTCTTGAGCTGGAATGGTAAAAAGGTTGGACATGAGCAATAAAGATAACTTAAATCTAATGAGATAAATGATTGATCCTATCACGGAACATTACAATCCAAACCCTAATTGAGAAATTTAGGATAAATCAATTAAGGTCCCAACAAGGGACATTACAAGTGGTATCAGAGCTTGGATCCTACCATCCTGCAAGGTAAAAATGAATCAATGAATCATCATAGACAATAAGAAGGAATCTAACAATGCATGTATGGTGTGTATGCTTTGTGTCCTCGTACATTCATGGGTATACCTCGTATTTTCAAATTTATGCTAAGTTACTTCTTGACATGTATTCATTGGTTGCCTCTTGCCTTACATATCTTGTGTGTATTTATTGCTTCCTATTTAACGTATTTGATATATATTAATGCATTTTCTTACATGTCTAACAAATGCTTGTGTATTGTTTTTTCCTCACATGTTTGGAGTGTGATTAAATATATTGCCTTGGATTTAAGGGTTTTTATGTGTATCTATTGCTTTATGCTTGACATGTATACTTCATGCTTTATGTGTATGACTTCATGCCCTATGAGTGTCTATACTTCATGTCATATGCACCTCATTGTTTACATATATTTATGCTTTGTGTGTATACCTATGTATAATACTGCTTCTTGCTCCATACTTTATGTGCTACATGAATTCTTCATGACTTGAGTGAATTTATGTGTATGCTTTATGTGCGATGTGTATTCACATGTATGCTTCATGACCTGACTGAATTTATGTGCATACTTTATGTGTCACGTGTATTCACATGTATGTTTCATGACTAAAGTAAATTCATGGAGTATGTACCAAGTGTATTCATGTGCATACATCATGTTTAATGTGCTACGTGTATTCACATGTATGGTATGACTTATGCGAATTTTATGTGATATATGTATTTGTGTATATTCACACCTCAAGAACATTTAATGTGTACACTTCATGCATATTGATTCATGCCTTGAGTGCATTCATGTGTATGATTTTTGCCTTATGTGTATTCATATGCTTCTTGCCTTATGTGTATTTGGGTGAATACTTCATGCTTAACATTTTTCGTTCGCAACTAATGTGTTTTTAGCATGGTTACTTCATGAATGTATGCACCTTCCTAATGTACACACTTCATGTCTGATATGTCTGCAAACAAGATTGTTCTATGACTATTTTTAGAGCTTATAAACATTTTAAGAACTTTTCTTGCTTTCAAAGATTTTACGAGTACAAGAAGCTCGTATCACGAGGTTTCTAACACAAAGTGGACCCCTCTTCATAGTTGGTCTCTAAATTATATCCAATAGTGTATAATGTGTACTCTCTGTGTATACTTTGTGTTTTCATGCATTTATGTGTATATTTTGTGTATGCTTCGTGCCTTCGTATATTCATGTGTATACTTTGTATTTTCAAATGCTCTACTTTGGTTTATCTAGAATAAGAATAATTAGAGAGAGATAAATTTGAAGCATGCTATCTTGCAAATGTTGGGTTATACAAATTCAATTGAGACCATTATGGAAGGGCCTAGATCCTTTTCTCTTGAGGATGAGAAAACTTATCTTAAGTTAAACTTTGCCACATTATTACTATCAAATCATGATAAGGGAGAAAATCTATATCAGAGTTGAATCTTGATAGCAATATCACAATGTGACTTCCTGTGGAAAATATCTACTCCTTATCAATATTAGAATAGTGCAGTAGAATATGGATAATATATAGATCTCTACGATTACTTAATCATTGCTTGAGGACAAGCAATTTTTGGGAGGAAAGGACTGTCATGTGCCATGTTGGAAATCCAAATTATGACAACAATAGATCAATATTAATATCAATGATGGCCGACTAAAAGAATTAAGTAAAAGAACTATAAAATAACCATTTATATAATAGAGATATAAGTCAACTTCCGGATATTGACCATTAGAACTTCACAACAATTAATATCAAGAGAAAGGGTAAAATACGAATATGACACCTAAGTTGGAATCACACAGGATTCTGTGAAAGACACGGCAGATTGGTGATCTATTAAGTCACTGATATGAAAAGAGTAAGTAGCTGATTAGTAACAGTGACTGCTAGTTAAACAAAAAAATATGGCTAATACAGAAACGGATAGATTAATAAATGGAAATCAAAGATTATATAGACTATTATATGTTAATAAGGGTGATATCAGAATCATAAATTCATATATATTTATACACTCAGTCCTATTAATATTCTAATCTGGGAGAGAAGGTGTGATGTTACCAAGGAGGGGCTTGTATAAATCCAAGCAATGGATCTTTGTCCCAAAATAGGGTAGGGGTCAGCATTCTGTAAGCCTTCGTGATACAGTCTTGGACCTGTAAACTTTGAGGGAATCCATTGATAGTGGTCTCTAGGCAACTTGGTTAACACCTACTCCTGTCTTGAGCTGGAATAGTAAAAAGGTTGGACATGAGCATTAAAGATAACTTAAATCTAATGAGATAAATGATTGATCCTATCAAGGAACATTACAATCCAAACCCTAATTGAGAAATTTAGGATAAATCAATAAAGGTCCCAACGGGGGACATTACATATTCATTTCAGAATTTCTATTTCAATTCAATATTATGTGATTTCCTGTATAATCTGTTGAATAAGAAGAATTCAATTGCATGCAAATTGTTTGCTTAATTTTATGTGATACTATTGGAAAATCTAGAAGAAAATATCCTAGGGTAATATTACAAACCAGATCAAATTTGTCCATTTTCAATTCCCTGTTCTCCCATTAAATACTTTACAACCCATTAATGGTTGGTGAAAAATGTGACCCTCCCTTTGACGATTGTTAGCAAAAATTGCAAGAATACAAATTTGCAGCTAAAATTTCATTACTATTCAAAATGTTGGGTTTGGGCACTTTTCACCTAATGATTTAATGTTCCATATTACGCATGATTTTGTAATATTTATTATTATGGAAATTTGATTTCATGAATGTAAAAGCAGTTGTATGACCCCAATTAGTTGAAATTGCAGGTTTTAAGTATTGGGTTCACACGTAAACAGTTGTAGCTGAAATTTATTTTTACTGTCCCTATTTCAGAATTGTTCAATTTGTAGATTTGTCTATATGAAAATGTTTAGCACTGCTATTTGTAAATGAATCCTGTAGTAAACAATAAATCTCCCTAATTTTGAGTATTAGAAAATGTTATGCTATCCTATGAAAAGGATCAAATCAGTTGCTATTTGAAATCTCCTTTCATTGTTGAATTCTGAGAGTTACGTATAAAGGAAAAAAAATTAAAGATTTGTAGCTATAGGTGGATGAAAATTCCTCTAGTATTGAAAAACCCTTCTCTATCATAATATAGGTGAAGTCTCGGGAACACTAGTTACATTTAACATTTCTCATTTACACTCTCAGAAAACACACTCTCAGAAAACACATTATCTTGTCCTATTAAAACCAACAAATACACTTGACTTAAAACAACCATAAAACTCTTTTATCTTGAAAACTAAAGCAACCGCAAACCCCAATCCCTTCCCAATTCAAAATAATGCCCAAGACATCTAAAAAGCACACAAGAAATACTGAGGGGGGGCGAATCAATATTTCAAATTTTTAAACTTTTAAATGCATGAAACCACATAAAATATAAAGAGAACCATCAAGACGCAAACACCAAATTTCTCGAGAAAAACCCTTTTAGATAAAAAACCATGACACACAATAGCTTTCAATAAAGAAATGGGAACCAACCCAAATTACATAGTGAGCATGAACTCTCAAAGATCACCAACCCTCTTCAAAGTACCAACTCCGATCAGTTGAGGCACCAACCTCAGTTTGAGCACCAACTTAAGCAAATTCAATAAAATTTTAAAATTCACACAGCTCCTTCAAAAATCTTCAACCCAAGAAAACATATCCTCAGATTGTATTCCCTACTGTTAAAGTAAATCAAATTTATGAGTAGATGTGAAGTATAGATCTTTTAAATTGATTGTTTCACAATGAAGCTTTATTTACTAATGTATTCAATCTGCAGGTGGCAGCAAGTATGAGGAGAACACA
>MU223519.1:3836811-3855548 GCA_018584345.1 Thuja plicata | reverse complement strand
GCACTTATTGATTTCTGTACCACCATTTAGACCGATTTCATTTAGTATATATATCGCTTGAAGGAACATATCTATGAATAGACATGCCTCCACACAAACAAGGTTTGTGTGGAGTCATGTCTGTTCATAGACATGTCAATAGCAATTAGTATTATTGTTAATAACAAACAGCATTAATCGATATGCATAATTTATCGATACATTATATTGATCATTCCATTGATCAATATAATCATAATCCATGAACAGGTATAATCGGTATGATTAAGTTTATACATAAATGTTAGATCGATTTCCATAATCGATAGCATATGAAATATTTCATATAATCATTTCCCATAAACGATTCTCATAACCGATTTACATATTAAATGATATTAAAATCAAGTCTTTAAGAATAACGATTAAGTCGATAACCTCAGCAATATACACTTGGATTCATTAATGAGTGGGATTGATTATGATCAACCGTTTGATCATTAATCGATATTCAATTTGGTTCTTATGGATTATATATTTGGTTGATATGATTATCAATTCAACATAGATTAATATATCAACATTATTGTATTCTCAATGATGTTTATTTAAATATGTATATTAATATATATATTAGTAGTGACCATTATTATCATATATATATTAATATATTAATTATCTATTTTCTCATAACATTATGATCATTTTATCTGATCGAAGCTATAAACATCAACACCTACTTGATCTCAGACCAAGAATAAACACATCTTGTAGCTACTATAGCTCTATATGGCATAATTTCATTTCACAAACTCTTGCATCTATCCAATCAATAACATGTTCAACTCAATAGAGGTAACGTGGCACAGTTCAATAACGTCATCGTCCATTCTATGATACAGAAAGTAACGCATACTAATTTTCTCATCCACAACTCTGTCATCATAGAGGACCCCTCCCTTTTTTTATACACAACTCATCCTAATAAATGCTACCACAACTCATACACCACACACAAAAACGCTAACCACAAAATATTAAATTTTAAAGCTATTTGTGAATTAATATTGCACCACATAAATATTAATTCAATTCCACTTATTTAATTAAATCATGCTTCAAGAATAATCAACTAATGACTATATATATGATCGTCCTATTAATGGGCCTAACAGGGTTAATCCAATTTTGAAGAATCAGGTAAAGAGGTGGAATGCTCCGAAAGATGGTTGGATCAAAGACAACTTTGATGGTGCCTCAAAACACAATCCTAGCCCTTCGGGGGTGAGAGCTATTGCACGAGATACTAATGGGAACAATTTCGCCATTGGAGAAAAAAGACTTGAGGGTACAAAAATGAAGTTGAGGCTCAAGCAACATTAGTAGCCGTTATTTTTGGCAAAGAAACTTAAGAGTTGAAACCACATTTGGAAGCTTTAATTCGGGGGGAAGCAAATAAATTCATTAAACCAATTTGTCAAATTTTAAAATCATTTGAGCATTTAAATTGACTCATAATCCACGTACTAGAAATGAGCTAGCGGATGTACTTTCAAAATGGGTTAATTTTAACGATGAAAATTTAAATGATGTGTGGGAGTTGTTCAGTGATTTGCATATTAATGAAGTGAGGTGAAGTACGTTGTCGCAAGTCATTGATTTGATACCTTTGCTAGGACGTATTGTAATGTCCCCAATCCCGCAATAGGCTATTATAGCGCCTGATTAGTCTATCTCCCCCATCCGGATAGGCTAAAGGCTTCTTTCAGAGGATGTCAGCCAGTCATAGGCTTCAGTGGGCGACCATTTAGTATTTGGGCTCATTTTATAAAGTAAAGTCACTTTACTTTATAAAAGGATATTATAAAGTCACTTTACGACTTTAAGTTACTTTATTTTATAAAAGTGACTTAAGTGACTTAAAGTAACTTAAGTGAGCACCTTTATCCCACATTGCTTAAGTTGTGGATTTTTCCCTCACTTCGAGGTTATAAAAGAAAAAGGCTTTCTTGGGAATAGCACGATGAAATATTATAAACAAAGGAATCAATACCTAGTTTCATTTTGTGACTGAATTTTCTCAAGGACGCAACCCCTTGAGAAAATCGAGAAGTTGGATGTAGCCCCAACATTCTCATTCGTGGTGGAATTACACAGATTTCACATTGGAGCTCATCAAGTAAGTTTAAGAATTAAAGTTCATCACTTCAACATTTCTATACAGCATTGAAGAAATCGATACATTCCAGCAGTGAGGAGGGTTCAGATTGCATTGACAGGTTTCATACGTTTTTGAAGAATACAAATCTGGTTTGACATTGTCGTAAGCAAAGAGAAAGGTATATTGATAAGGTTCAATTCACATTATGGTGCTAGTTCTCCCAGGAGTCCTTCAGCAATGATTAAGGCAGTATCGTGGTCTGATTCATGTGATAGTTGGCTTACGGTGCTGGCTATTTACATATTATTTACAGTGGGCATGTGACATGGACTGTATTAAAACGTGAATGTCTAACTCTTCTAAACGTTCTCATAATACCGGTGACCATCTCATTCAAATAGATTTCCAGCTGAGAGTATTCCTAACTTTCGTGGTTGCTGGTGTTCACTAAACGTTTCATTATAGCCCCGTGGAAGGAAGTCTAAGACTTCGTGTTACTCCCAGCTGCATATCGGGGGGGAATAATAACCGGCACGCCACCCGTGTCTGCTTGTAGTGACTGTGTGGGAGGGGTAAACCGTGGAGCACAACTGCTGGCCAACGACGGAAGTTGACAGTCCGTGGTTCTAAAGAAAGCATGCTGCTACACAGGGAATCCCTGCCTGCTACGTAGACAGTGTGTAGAAGACAGTGCTGGTCACGAGACCCATTGGGTCTCCATCACCAGCATCATGCCCCAGGCATTCCGTAGGCCCAGGCTATAATCCAGTCACCAGTGTTGGACCATCCCAGGCAAGACCCCGCGTGGTAATAACAACAGGTGCATGGTCGTTGATCTCTTTGATGTATGGAATGAAATATAATAAAATATCTACATCTTGGAATTCGGCTTTATGACTGAGAACTGTAGTTTTTCATAATTAGCTTCTTATTCAATAAGTCTCGAGTTCTTCTAGTTTTTATCTTGCTGCATATCTTTGTGGGAAAAAGTTATTCACCGAAATGCTCACAGTCTTAGAGTTTAAATAAATCTATATGCATGCATCGAAATCTTATACATTGAAGCCAATCACATATCAACAAGATACACTCATCCTTGACGAAACCAAACAAGTACCCATGACCTGTTTGTAGAAAATTTCCAGTCTTATTGGATAACAGTCAATGGAGGATATTACAAGTATGTTGGGAATTACTAAGACCCTTTACAAGTAATAATGAGGTTGTTCTTCTCGAGACATGTCGGGATTTAAGGATAGAGTGGTGATTGTCATTTCCAATTTTATGTATTCAGTCGAAGTTGGTCGAGGGTGAGAAGAATGGAGACGAGCTTTTCTCCGATGATGATGAAGCAGCAATTGGCCTTTAGGGGCCAAATTTCTGAGAAGAGGATTTTTAAAAGCCACGACTATCTTTTTTCAAGTGGTGGATTTTTTGTAGGGAGAGGATTTCATGAAGAATGAACATTGCTACCGCGTGAATGCGGATATTGTGTCACTGTTCTTGGCATGGGCACCAGAATTGGGCACTGAGGTCGAAGTAAATTGGGTGATGAATGAATGCATTGAGGATGAGTTGTTGGTGTGTTTGTCTTCATTGTTGGAGTCAACAGACCTAGGGAAGGGTTTTAAGGTGGAAGGAGTGGATGTGAGTTCAAAGATGCTGCTAGAGGGGGATTTTTGGTCGTTCGTTGTTTGGCATAATAGAAGAATGGAGGAAGAGTGCACGAAAAGTGTTGGTGGGGTAGGAATCGCTCTTGGAGTTCCTACACGAGGGCGAAATATTGATGAGGATGGAGGTGGATGTGAAGAAACAAGGCTCGGGCAACCCTGTGATGGATACTTTCAATTACTGGTTCAATGGACAAGGGAAGTTGTCGAAGGAGAAGAAGAAAAAGATGAAAAGTCAGAGTAGTCCCTGAATTTTTGTTTTTCCATAGAGTATTTTCTATGTTTGTAATATGGGTTGTCTCAGGGAGTGGTAGACTGTAGATTCACCATTATAATGGCTTTTTGCTATCATGTTAATATGATACTTGTTCTAGGCTTCAGGATTGTATCCAAGCTATAGGAGGACAGTTTGGGATTAAAAGCTTTTTGTATTCTAAAGAGTTATTCTGCAGACATTAACCAGTGACTTGATATCCTCTCTAGGAGGTTTTTGTTTATACTATGTAATTACTTCTATACTACTAATAATATAAATATAATCTTTTCCTGGATCAAAAAAAATCAACAGATGACATGGCAAGTGATATGGCAATCTGACTTAGCACATGTCAGCAGAAGTAGACAAGTAGGCAACTTAAGCAGACACCCAACCAGCTCAAGTAGCTCAGTCAGACAACCAAGTAGCTCAACTAGCAGCCAAACAACTCAAGCACACAACCAAGTATCTCAAGCATGTAACCAAGTAGCTTAACTACGCAACCAAGTAGCTCAAGGAAACAACCAAACAACTCATTCCAAATTTCTATTACTTCGAGTAATCATCCAACATTTATACAACCTTGATCATCAACCTTTGACATCAATGACAGCATATTCAGCAATCTACCCCTTTGTCATTGATGGCAACTCCATCTGAAACCAACCTAAAACAAAGAATCTCTGAAATAATACTGCTCTCCCTGACTTACTCTAAAATAAAGCTACTCCCCCTGACTTATTTCTCCCCCTTTGATATCATCAAGAATGCATAGATTGTTAGCAGCTCTGCTTGCATCAGCAATATGTTTACCATCTTTCTAATCTCACAACGATCTGAATTAAAAACTAAATTATGTCCTTACACACACAATTGACACACAATTAATTATGTTTCAGACCTTCTACATATAAGACATTCTCAATTTTTGTCTCATCATTCAAAACAAGTGTACCTATACCATTGATTTTTGCAGATGTGTTACCACCAAATGTTACCTTACCTCCATTAGTACTTTTGAGAGTAATAAACTTGCTTTTGTCTCCAATCATATGCCTAAAATAGCCATATCAATATACCATGTGTCTTTTACATTTTGTGCAAGAGAGGTTGTTTGAACAATCAGATATTCCACTCTTACTTCTTTCTCCTTCTTCCTCCAAACCTTAGTGGCCCCCTTTGCTTTGTCCTCTTTCTCATCCTCCCTGTGTTTTTAGAGAAATCGGCCATTCCACTTTTGCAAACGTTTGTAGTTTGACAAAAGTTATTACATTTATAACATATAACATTGTAGTTCCTTGTAGGAGCAAATAATTCCTATTCATGAGTCTGAAACCATTTCTTGCAAATATTCTATAGTTGATAGCCTTGTGTCCAAAATAATTGCAAGAAAAATGGTAACCATAAAAAAAAATTATTGCTAAACCTAGTCATAAATGCTTGTCTTGAGATAGGAAGCTTCTTGAAAACATTATTCTACTTCTTGATGTTGAAACCTTTGTGCTATCAACATTTGTCTTATGTTGTTATTCTTTTGTGGACTAGGAGCTTTGACCTTCTTCAAGACCAACTCCACCTTTATCAATAGAAATATTTTGTGAGGTAATTATCTTGTCCAATGACATGGAATTTCTCTAATTTATCTTCTCATGATTCAAACGTGTCAGAGATTTATCAAGCTTTCTAAGTGATAGAATTTCAGCTTCAAATGTTTCAAAGTTTTCTTCTTTGAGCTTAAGTTGTTTCCTGATTTCTTCTATTTTCTTGCCTTCTTCAACATGAACCTTCAAATCAACTATCAAACTTTCTGCTTCTACAAGAGCTCGAGATGTCTTGGTTTTTGCTTCTTGTAGCGGCACCTTTAAGTACTAATTTTTCTTTCAATCTTTTAATTTCACTTAGAGCACTTGTTAGCTCTTCCTCAAGATCTACTTCTCCTTCATCAATATAATCTTCACGTTCTTCATCTTCATCATGTACTTCTATGGCCATGAACAATATCTCCTCACTATAAAGACTCTTCATCACTAACATCGGATGAACTACTTTCTTGCTTTCAATAGAGACTCTTTTTGGATTTCTAAGGCTTCTTATTTTTTCCCTTATGCTTCTTCTTGGACTTTGCCTTCTTTTCATAATTGTTGTCCTCACTTTTTGCATTTGGACATTTAGCTGCAAAATGGCCTACCTTACCACAGTTAAAGCACTTAAAAGGCAACTTGCCTTTATGTTTACCTGAACCTCTCTTCAACTTCCTCATGAAATATGTCTCTTCACAATTACTCTTCTTTAGAACTTTCACTAGAAGGGTGCCTCCTCTATTAATGAAGAATCAAAGTTTGTCCTCATCTCATAGGCTATTAAAATGCCATGTAGCTCATCAATAGTTAACTTATCAAGTTCCTTCATCTCTTCAATCGCTAAAACCTTTCCATCAAAACGCAAAGGAAGAGACCTTAAAATCTTCTCAACTATAGTGGACTACTCAACCTTTTTTCCTAAACCCTTAATAGAGTTAACAACCTCATTTTCTCACTGATAATAAGCAGCAGCATTTTCCTCTTCCTGCATCCTAAGACTTTTAAAATTTCTTCTATGAGTGTGGAGCTTTGCCTTCTTAACCTTATCATCGCCTTCATAAGATTTCTCAAGTTTCTACCTAATCTCTTTAGTTGTATTGCGATGCATGACTTTCACAAATTTTGTCTCTGACAAGCCACATTAGATTACATTCATGGCTTTTGCATTATTTTCAAAATCCTTCTTCCCATTAGCATTCGTTAGAGGAGTCGGAGGAATTGTGTAAACCATAGTTCGCAGACTCAGAGTCAGAGTACTCGGAAAGCCCAAAATTTTCAACTTGGCAAAAACTCGGCAACTTACAAAGTAATAAAATCAAAATCTCTTAAACAAACAAGTTTTTTTTGTAAAACTCAATTACAAAATATATTAAATATAAAATTGATATCAATGCATGGTTTTATAGCAAACACATGTGAAAAATGCACTTTAACCGACGTTTTGCCTATTGATGCAAAGCAGGGGTAGAAATGATCTCAATGTTTCAAACAACTACTTGGAAGAACTTACGTGTCATCACACAATGGACTTCCTTCACAAATCACCCTTATTCCTTGTAGCCTTTCAACTAGATCTGTTCCTCCATAATTTCTTGAGCAGATTGGATAACTAGAATGTAAGCACATTTTCAAATACCCTTTTGGCTCTTACAACACATATCTCAAAATGAGGTAGGGTTCTTAACTTCTTTGTAATGATTGGATCAAAATTTGACAATCTCATTTGGAATTAGGCCTAATGGCACTTAGGCTTCTAGGCAACCTTGGTTACTTGTTTCCAAAAGTCTCCAAGAGGGTTTTCAAGCAATATCTTGGTCTAGGCAGGGTCATACACTCCCTTCAACATCTCACAAAAGTCCCAAACCACCCTAGTTTGGCACAATGCAAATTAGGACTCCTTATTAATGGTTTTCAGCCTGTTACATGAGGATATCAGACCTAGGGCATCACTTTTAAATGTGCAAACCTTCTTATCTGTTCCTGCAACTTTGGCATAATGTAAATCATGTAAAAACAGAGTTTCTCACAAAAACCTAGGATTTTTCACCGTACCAAATGGGAGATATGAGTTTTAATGTGTTCTTGGAAACCCTAGGCAGAGTTCGGGACTGTTTTCACCAAAAAAAAAATCTCTCTCTCAAAACCCAACAAAACTCGATGAGACAAAGTGCATTAGAAAGTAGATTCACATATGTTTCAATCCCAATTGGTCTGAGAATAAGATATGGAATATACAATCCGTACCACATGCTGCAACAGGACTGTTACAGAAATATCTGGGGGTGGCAGTCACTAATTTGACCATAACTTTCATAAAACTTAATAAAAATCAACCAAACCAATTGCAAATGAAAGCTAACTCAATCCTCTATCACACCCAATCAAGTGCAGATGATGAAAAGGCTGTACAGATCATACAAAGTAAGGAAAACAGTCAAAAACGTGATAAAACTCAGAAAGTTTGCTTGTCCATTCATCGAAAATCTCCAATACAAGTTCTCCAACCCATGGGGTCGAGTTTTCAAGGTGTATTTATGTGTTTCCAATCAGTTTTACAACTGCCAACTGATCCAAACTAATGTTTAACAACTTTTCAAAAAGTTGCATTACATTGTGAAAAAGTTGCATGGCAACTTGACAACATTTGCAATTTTTAGCCAATTGACCCCAAACTTCCACAAATAGGTCCAAATGGACAATAATGGTCAACAATGACCTTAACATGACACAACACAAAAAGAAACAAAAATCCAACATTTGCCTCTTGTAGGCATCAGGTCCTGAGGGTGCTCCTACACCATACTCCCAAGGAAAAGAAAATCTCAGTTCCATCTAAGAGATGGGATCTGCAAATTCGTCAATGTCTGCAATCTTCGACTCTTGCAACCTGCAAACCTGATATGTAGAGTCCCGCTCTGCTTGCAAACATTCTAATGCATGTTTCATTTTGGCCTTAGGTCTTCCACTTCTCAACAACTTGTGTTTCAATTGACATTGTGCATTCCTGACTTTCCCTGGATCTTTTTTCTTCTTCTTGCAACGTCTCTTACTTAGCATCTTCTCAACATCAAGGTTCCAAAGCTCTAGTTCTCATTCATATATCTTATTACCACTATCCATGTCTTCATCTTCATCATCTGAATACAATTTGGCAGCATATTCATCATCCATAAAATCAGAAAATGCAATCATTACATCTGTTGTTTTTTTAACATCTTCACCAGATTGTGCATGACAATTTGCATACTCTGCATTTGCTTCTCCTTTTTCTTTATACCCTTTTCCATCTTCATTTTCATTTGTTGCACCTATAAACACATACTCACAAATATTGTTAGAATTAACATTTTGAGTCAATGGACTCATTTCCTTCATATTTTTCCTCTTCCTCAGATGGCCTAAGCTCTTCCATCATAACAAAGACTCACTGAGGTCTGCTTTTGTTGTCCTCTCTTGCCTTCTTCTCCTCTGAATGATCTTCTTGATGGGCCACTTTACCTTTTTTCTTATTGGCCAATGCCAACCATTTTCCTGGTTTGCTTTCTCACAACACTGTTGCATCTCAAGATTCAAACTTTCTTTAAAAAAATTTATGTGTTCCAAGGTGTGCCTCAACTCTATTATCTCTTGCTAAACATCTATTTGTGTTTCTTTCTCATTTTTCTTTTGCATCTCACTTTTCTCTCTTCTCACCATTTGTTTCTTGCTTGGTAACTCCCTGCTCTGCAAGTCTCCATGGACTATTCTCTTCAATACTTCCATTCTCCTTCTACAAGCAAGTCTCTTCCATCTTGCTTATCAATGTTTCTTCTTGTCTTCGTGATACCACACCTTAGGCACCTTTCTTTTCCCCTAACCTAGTCTTTTGGTATCCAAGTTCTTCCTTCGACCTAAAAAAAAGACAATACACAAATTCCCAAAACTTCCTTGCCCAAATCTTTGGGCTTTGATACCAATTTGATGTAAAGCACGGGTAGAAATGATCTCAATGTTTCAAACAACTACTTGGAAGAACCTAGACGTCGTCACACAATGGACTTCCTTCACAATCACCCTTATTCCTTGTAGCCCTTCAACTAGATCTGTTGCTCCATAATTTCTAGAGCAAATTGGATAACCGGAATGTAAGCACATTTTCAGATACCATTTTGGCTCTTACAACACATATCTCAAAATGAGGTAGGGTTACTTTGTAATGATTGGATCAAAATTTGATTGTCTCAGCTGGAATTAGGCCTAATGGGCACTTAGGCTTATAGACAACCTTGGTTTCTTGTCTCCCAAAGTCTCCAAGAGGGTTTTCAAGCAATATCTTGGTCTAGGCAGGGTTCATACACTCCCTTCAACATCTCACAAAAGTCCCAAACCACCCTTGTTTGGCACAATGCAGATTAGGACTCCTTATCAATGGTTTTCAGCCTGTTACATGAGGATATCAGACCTAGGGCATCACTTTTACATGTGCAAACCTTTTTATCTGTTCCTGCAACTTTGGCATAATGTAAAGCATGTAAAAACAGAGTTTCTCACAAAAAGTTAGGATTTTTCACCGTACCAAATGGGAGATATGAGTTTTTATGTGTATTTGGAAACCCTAGGCAAGGTTTGGGACTGTTTTCACCAAAAATGCAATATCTCTCTCAAAACCCAACAAAAATCGATGAGACAAAGTGCATTAGAAAGTAGATTCACATACCTTTCAATCCCATTTGGTCTGAGAACAAGATATATAATATACAATCCATACCACGTGCTGCAACAGGACTGTTACAGAAAACATCTGGGGAGTGGCAGTCACTAATTTGACCATAACTTTCATAAAACTTAATAATATCAACCAAACCAATTGCAAATGAAAGCTAACTCAATCCTCTATCACATCCAATCATGTGCAGATCATTCAAAAGTTGTAAAGATCGTACAAAGTAAGGAAAACAGTCAAAAACGTGATAAAACTCAGAGATTTTGCTTGTCCATTCATCCAAAATCTCCAATACAAGTTCTCCAACCCATGGGGTCGAGTTTTCAAGGTGTATTTATGTGTTTCCAATCAGTTTTACAACTGCCAACTAATCCAAACTAATGTTTAACAACTTTTCAAAAAGTTGCATTACATTGTGAAAAAGTTGCATGGCAACTTGACAAGATTTTGACAACATTTGCAATTTTTAACCACTTGACCCCAAACTTCCACATATAGGTCCAAATGGACATCAATGGTTAACAATGACCTTATTAGCATGACACAACACAAAACAGAAAAAAAATCCAACATTTGTCTCTTGTAGGCATCAGGTCCTAAGGGTGCTCCTGCACTGCCTAGGCCAACATTTCTACCCACATTTTTTTTGCATCTATAAAAATGCGAGAGTTAAACTTGTGAAAACTCGCCCAGCAAAAAAATAGAGAGTATTGGCAACTCAAAGAGTACTCGCAGAGTTTGCAAACTATGCTATAACCAGTCTTCACACTATTCCAAACATCAAAACCAAGAGACATTAGATAAGTATGCATTCGAACACTCCACAATGCATAGTTGGTTCCATCAAAAAGGGAGCTCTATTTGTAGCAAGACCTTTATGAGAACCCATGTGTGCAATCAGGATCAACCTCCAAGCGTTTAAGCTCTATAACCATAGGAACCCTGCTCTAATACCTATTGAAGAGCACATAGGAAACACTAAGAGAGGGGGTAACATTTTAGATTTTTAAACTTTTAAATACATGAAACCACATAAAATATAAAGAGAACCATAAAGACGCAAACACCAAATTTCTCGTGGAAAACCCTTTCGGGCAAAAAATGACACAATAGCTTTCAATAAAGAAATGGGCACCAACACAAATTATACAGTGAACACCAAACCTCTATGAAGCACCAACTCCGATAAGTTTAGGCACCAACCTTGGTTTGAGCACCAACTCAAAAATAATCAATAAAAGTTTAGAACTCACACAACTCCAAAAACGTCAATCCAAAAAAAACACCTCATTTTCATTCCCTGCTGGATCTCAAACCAAGAATAAACTCATCTAATAGTTGTTATAGCTCCATATGGCATTCTTTGATTTCGCAAACTCATGTATCTATCCAATCAATAACATGTTCAACTCAATAGAAATAACACGACACAGTCATAAATTTTCTTCACTCGCATTTCCTAAAAACATCTGCTTGAGAAATTGAAATAAAACAGCTCTAGAAATATGTCCAGCACTCCTTTTTGGAAGGCTCAACTCCTAGCAACACTGATATAGCCTCGTTTCACGGACAAAAAACACATGCTAAGACTACTGAAAATTACACAAGGTCGCCACATACACTCCCTCCTTAACATAGAAAACATTTCTTCATATGCAAAACACCCATAAACTTGTGCACAACTACCATGAAACAGAAAAACACAATTTCCTCTCGTCAATCATTGTTTTCTTTAACCGCCCAGAAAAATAAATGTACATCCACTTAAACGCATCACTCCCCTTTTATATTCAAATATGTAGCTCGATGTCCTATGCTCTGTCCTCGCGTTTCCTTTTTTACAAGCCAAACTTTTTCACAGCACTGGTAAATAGTCAACGCAGCCCTTAAAAAACGCTCACCGCATGACTCCCATACATGCTCAAAAATATATTACTTTAGAATTCAATAACGTCGCCGTCCAGAAAAATTAACACTTTCAAATTCTGTGATACAGAGTAACGCATACTAATTTTATCATACGTGACCTCTCCCTTTTTAAATACATGACTCAACATAATAAATGCTGCCACGACTCATATGCCACACACAGAAATGCTCACCACAAAATATTAAATTCTAAAGCTATCTGTGAATTACTACTCACCACATAAATATTAATTTGATTCCACTTAATTAAATCGTGCTTCAAGAATAATCAATTGACGACATGGAAATCTGATTTGGCACACATCAGTAGAAGTAGACAAGTAGGCAATTTAAGCAGACACCCAACTAGCTCAAGCACACAACCAAATAGCTCAACCAAACAACCAACCAGTCAGGCACGCAACCAAGTAGCTCAAACAGGCAACCAAGTAGCTCAAACACGTTACCAAGCAGCTCAAGTAGCTCAAGCAGACAACCAGACAACTCATTCCAAATCTCTAATACTCTGAGTAATCCTCCAAAATTTATATGATCTTGATCATCAACCTTTAAACATCAATGACAACATATTCAACATCTTGGCATGAAAATTCACCTTAAAAAATTAAAAAGAAAAAAAAATACATACAATTAATATATGCATTGTGGTACTGCTATCAGGATTCAACGGTGCAATTTTCGAGAATAAAAATGAGAATTGATGAGTTAGGAATAAAAATGAGAAAGGTTATTTAAGTAAATAAATCTGTAAAACTGCCCCCTGCCCCCTACAACAGCCAGATATTTCCCTTGACACCCAAACAAATTGGAACCTTGCAAGAACAATATAAATTTTCTATGTACTTTCTTAAGCTGGATTTAATTATCTCCCTTTGGTGCCATTTGAGTGATTTGCTAGGTTTATCTATTTTTACCATGTGTCCCATCCTTGATACACACGTTTGATATTACATTATATTAAATATCACTTGGTTACATCTGTCCTCCCTCAATAAAGGGCATATAAGGTGGAAAAATTTATTAGGTCCTTTGCTACCAAGACGAGGGAACTTCATGATGGACAGAGTTTACTAAATCTTTTTTTTTAAACATATAGAGAAAAAAAACTCTTGTTCAATTTGTAACTAGCTTAATTAATGATTAGTTCATGCATAGCATACATTTAGCTCAAATATCAAGGCATGCAGAAGCTCTCCATTGAATGAAACAGACGTAAGAGCGTGGCTAGAAATATCAAGGCTAAGAGCTGCTTTCTATTGAATGATATAGAGCTGCTTGTGTATCTGATGTTTGTAATATCATTACTGCTACATTTTGCTGTTACAATTGATTGTATTTGCTACTGCAGCTGTAATTATGTTTCTCTGTAATATGTTTATTTGATGATTTTGTTTCTTTAGACTTCTATTTTGTTGAACTATTATTTATTGATCTACAGGCACCTAGAACACAACCATCACAGGTTTAACTGTCATCTTAATGATAAAGTTTAGAGAAGCTTCGAGATAGCGAGCATGAGCAAGGTAGTCAACCATGCACACATGATGATAACCTGTAGGTGTAATACAATAGGAGCTAGTCATGTGATTGAAGTATGTACAACCCTCATCCACTAAACCTGCATGGCTGCATATACACAGAACACAAGCAAAGCTTACAATGTCAGGATATGATCCAGAGTACTTCATTAATTTAAAGATTTTGAGAGCATCATTGCAAAGTCCATTTTGTGTGTATCCTGCAATCATTGCATTCCAAGAAATGACATCTGTTTTAGGCATTCTATCGAAAAGTTCCCATGCTCTGTCTATGATTCCACATTTTCAATACATGTTTACCAGGGCCTTTGCAACTACAACATCTGACAGAACTCCTGTATATATCATACTTCAATGGATGTCCATGTCATGTTCCAGAGCTCCCACTTTGGGGAGTGAGCAAGGAGGATGCTAGCTAATGTTGAGGAATCTGGTTTTACACCTGCCAATTGCATTTCTTGAAATTTTCTAAAGCTTTTTCAAAAAATCCATTTTGTCCATATCCGGCAATTGTTGCAGTCCATGAGAACACATTCTTTGAGGCATCATGTCAAACAATTCACATGCCTTGTCTATGCTTCCACATTTTGCTATGCGTCTACCAGGGCAGTTGCAACTACCACGTCTGACAACATTCCTCTTCTCTTTATGCTTTGTTGAATACCCATACCAAACACCTTCCAATCGCATCAGCTTGAAAGTTTCTAAAGCCTTTTCAACAAATCCATTTTGTACATATCCTGCAACCATAGCATTCCATGAGATGAAATCTCTGAGGCATTTTATCAAACAGTTCATGTGGCTTATCCATCCTTCCACATTTTGGATACATGTCTACCCAAGAAGTTGCAACATCTGACAAAACTCCTCTATCCTTTACGCTTTGATGGATCTCCATTTCATGTTCCAAAGCTACCATTTTGGCACAGGTAGAGAGGATGCTGGCAAAGGTTGTGGAGTCTGGCTTTACACCTGCCTAAGGCATTTGCTTGAATGTTTCTAAAGCATTTTCATCAAATCCATTTTGTGTATATCCTGCAATCATTGCAGTCCATGACACCATACTTCTTTCGGGCATTCTGTCAAACAATTCACATGCCTTGTCTATGCTTCCACATAATACATGTCTACCAGGGCAGTTGCAACTGTATCGTCAGACAAAAATCCTCTATCCTCTTTACTCTGAAGGGTTGTCCATGCCCTGGTCAAAAGCTCCCATTTTAGCACAGGCAGGGACAACGCTAGCAAAGGTTATGGAATCTAGTTTTACACCTGACAATTGCATTTGCTTGAAATTTTGTCAAGCCTTTTCAACAAATCCATTTTGTGCATATCCTGCAATCATTGCATTCCATGTGAAAACATTTCTTTGAGGCATTCTATCAAACAATTCACATGCCTTGTCTATACTTAGACATTTTGCATACATGTCCACCAGCGCAGTTGCGACTACAACATTTGATTAAAAATCTCTATCGTTCATGCTATGATGGATGTCCATACTCTGTCCCAAAGCTCCCATTTTGGCACAGGCTGGGAGTATGCTGTCAAGTTTGAACTGATCAGGTTGAAGACCTGTCTGTTTCATATGGTGAAAGAGTGTGAGTGCCACTTGAGGATACCCGTGTCTTTTGTACAATGTAATAATAGTATCCCATGAGATGCTGTCTCATTCATTCATGCAGTCAAACACTTTACGGGCATCAACCAAACTTCTGCACTTGACATACATGTAAATAAGCTTGTTATGAAAAGTTGTTTGTGTAGCAAATGCAAATCGCCTATGAGCGATGAAACCGTGGACATCTATACCTTGTGAAAGCACGTCCTTGAGAATACAGGCCTGTGATAATTGAAGATATGTAGTCTTCGCAGGGTTTGTGTGTAATAAGAAGACTCTGCAGTGCCTCCTTCAGTTTGTGTGTAGTAAGAAGACTCTGCAGTGCCTCCTTCAACTGAAGGTCTCTGAGATTGAGATGACCAGTAGATGTCATTTGATGGCAATGACATTTGATGGTTGTAACCAAAGGTTGAAAATTGGCAGAATTATACAGTCTACGTCTATCCGAACGGCATTCCCAGCGGTTAGTCTGGAATACTTTTCAGCAAGAAAAAGGCATTTACTGTCAAGTTTTGATCTGTTTTATTTTTTTCAGGCGTGAGACATTATGTTTTTTGGGTGGGACTTTCCCACCTATAATAGCCTATCAGCTAACTAGGCAATGGTTTTTTAGTTTCCTGATCAGAATAAACAATTAGTTTCAATGTTAACAAAACTGTTGGAATTATTTCTCAGCTTCAAGATGGATCCATCATGGTTAGGGTTTTGTAACTCTTCAAAATATCTAGTGGATTTCAAATCAAAAGAGAGCCAAACCTCTCAAACTGGTGCTGAGATTGTGGCAGTGGAACTGGCAAGAGTTTTTTAAATAGTGCTAAAGTTGCAGAGGTGTAGGTTGGAGAGTTACTCAACCATGAGCTGGGACTTCTGTTTCCCTTTTGTTTCTCATCAATCAATCTGTGGGTTGGATGGTTAAAATGTATTTTATTGGTGTATAGTTTTTGTATGAAGTTTTGTGCTCCTTAGATCAGGTGGCAATCTGTTAAGGTCTGCAGTGCTCTAGTTGTTTCAGCTATTTGTTGTTTGTCATCATTTATAATGTCACTTTGTAAGGGTGAATGGAAAAAGAACCTTCATTTAATCATCAAAGACAATAATCAGTTCCAAAGAACTAGCTGATGCAACCTTTCTCTCCATGAAAAGGAGGTCCCTGGAAAATAAGATAACCAAATTTAGGAAGAAAGAGACTTACCACTTTCAGAAAATACTAGACATGAGCCCAAGGTTTCTTCGTACTCGCCTCTCTGGACAAAATAAAATTTGATAACATGAGGATACAAGGGTAGACATACAGCAACACTATCACTCAGAAACTTCATCAATGGCATCCATCATTTTATGGGACTCACAATGTAACAATATAATTGTCAAACTGGATTTTTTGCAAAACTATGTTTTATGATACAAAAGAATTAGGTATAAATTTGGCACAACTGACACATAAGACATGATTATGCAGTAACAATTGTAACATGCTCCAAATCCAAAAAAATTAAATATTATTTCATGTTCAACAATAAATTATATCATTCAAACTTATTTATAGAAAAGCAAGGCAAATTTCTTATCCATGATATCCTACTGTAATTTATTCATCAACATTAGAACAAATGTCTTACTATGGCATGGCCATTTGTGTCAAACAAGGACCAAGCATTCATTATATGCATAAAACTCAAGGACAGTTGAAAATAGCAATCTTATTTCAATCCTTTTGTTTGTAGATGATGTCATATTCCTTGCCATCAAAAGAGCCACAGTGGTATTATAAAGCTCTTGCAGTCTCCATCGGTCCAAGCGGATCTAAAACAACCTTATCACTGATAAATCATGATCTTAAATGTTACCGATGAAGCAACAGTATGACGGCTTCACCTTATAGACCAAACCAATAAAGACAGTTAATTATTACATAGCGAAAGTGCAATTATCAGGGGCCCAGCTTGGGTTATGTCCAGCAACAAAACATCAGAGACGGTGCTTCTGCTGTTGCTTTTAAAGACAGTGTTTTAGAGACACTCTTGCAGGATGCATACCCCAGCACAGTGGGCATGCATAATGAGTTCCAAACCATTATTGTAGGTGGTGTACCTGAAAAAGGTGAACTGAGAGCTCACCTGCTATGTTTGACAACCATAACTAAAATTATCTCCTACCTCTTGAAGAGTTCAATGCATAGAGATAGATTCTAGAAAAAGCGAGGCAAAAGTGCCCCTTATTCCTGTTTGTGGCTACCCCCCAAGAGGGGGCTTGCTCTGCTTTAAAACACAAAACTTAAAAACTGTATTGGAGCCATGTTTTCCATGTATGAAATTTGTAAAATATTAATATGGATTTGTAATTTATAATCATAATACATATGCCATAATGACACTATGATGTTCATTGAACTTGTTTTGTAATCTAAAAAAGAAGAAAAAACTACTTATGAATTCCATAAATTCAGTTTCATGCATCTTTTAATGCATTATTTAATGAATTTAAGTGCTTTTTACTTCAGAAGATTTTGCCAAGTCTTTCCCAAGTGCCAAGTTTGAATCAAATTTTAGGCCTGCTGAGTTTTTGCCAGTTCCAAGTTTGTCAACTAAAATCCAAATAAAACATGAGAGTATTTGCTACTCTTTCATGCACAATAAAAAAATTTCAAGAGGACGACCCAAAAAAATATACTACTCTAAATAGTGGCTTCTTATAGATAATGTACCCAATCATTCAAATTTTATGAGCGCAACATATTTAAAACAACTAGAAAAACAAATACCAACAGCAGGTATTTGTTGATGTGAGTTTTGTACCACTACATAACATATAGGACTAAACGCTTGATACAGGGTATCAAACACTCAACCCTCTCTTGAAAAGCATATACTCACAAAGGACGTGAGGAAACACTCCAAGGTTCTTTATAACTGTGGATCCTAACTCAGTTACAATGATGTGATTTGCTGGTAATCACGTCGGCGGGCTTACGTTGTTCCTTCAAAGATATTGAACTCTGGCTATGATGACGATGGATTTTATCTTTTCAATGTATATTCCCTTTGTCCCTCCTCCTGAATTTATGTCACTTCTAACTTCACTTATCAAACTCTCACTACTAAGCTATTCACTACCTTACTACTACTCCTATGGATGAAGAAATTAGCAAATGGACGGGGATCCAACCTAATGAAGGCTTACCGGCGGTGCTACCTCCATAGATGCAATGATTCGAGGGAAACGAGACTAGAGTACCACGCAAGGCTTCCTAACGAGCCGCTAGGATGCTAGTGGCCTAGTATAAAGATCCCTATCAAACACT